>JAOXYI010574448.1:0-15287 GCA_028566495.1 Lithophaga antillarum
GTAAGGCCTTCAACAATTAATGAAAATAGTTTTTACAGAGCTCAAGTTTTTCTGATAGTTGTTTCTTTGAATTATTAAGTGTAGAAAAGATGAAGCAGATGTTTTCAAAGATGACGTTTGTCTTTCGTTCTCTTGGCTTTTGACACAAACCAAACGAAAGACTGTCTTATGGGGAATGATATAGCATTTTTCAATAAGGCTCATTAACTCCCCCTGTTTAGAACTCTTCAATGTTCGCTACACGCATGCGGGAAAATCGATACCTACTTCCGCGGACTACCCTGCAACTATGCCAGTTACAAAGTCTCGCAAATATTGCTGCATTTGTAGCAATTACAGAGGAAAGGAAGTTAAAGGCAAAATAATATCTCTACACAGATTTCCAGCAAATGACAAACTTCGCAGAATTTGGCTTCAGCGTTCTCGTCTTGTGAGAAAAGACTTTGTTTACACAGCGAACTGTCAAATGTGTTCAGAACATTTTGTGGACAGGAATGGGCCGACAAAGGAGTACACAGTACCTTCTGTCTTTCCAAACAAGGTGTTTAAAACATATGTAAGTATCTTATACTGTCGAACAGCCGCTATTTCCTGCCCGTTTGGACAAGATAAAAGAGAAGAGAGGAAAAGGGGGAGGGGCTATCGCTCACCATGATCGCAGAGCTGGCCGGCTCAAATGGACTGTAATGTACATGTAGTATACAGAATTTTACCAGTTTTAGCCAAGATACTTCTAGTTGGTTTTGTATTAAATTTATAGAGAGGAACTTATGGCATTATATAAGAAAATACCTCCCTAATCATGCTAAAATAACCAGCTAACAGGTTGGGAACAACCCCCCCCCCAAAACTCCTGAAATCTGTGACTATCCCTGAAATCATAGACACATGAACTGCCTAAGAAAAACCCAAAATAAATTTGAGGTGAAAAAGAAAGTCTGTGGCTTTGCAGGGATGTATATAGGTAGATATGCCCTCCAGTGGCCCAGTATTTGTCAGGTCCAACAGCTCGGCCTCAAGGAAGACATAAAAAAATTTGACCTCTCAAGATTTGTGTTGAATGCCTTACAGCGACTTCAAGATGAAGAACAGCAATAAAAGTCCTATTCTTTTTTTCCTGAATGTCATGTAATTTTTGTTTTATATGAAAAAAAGAATGGATATGGAGTTAATGTCAAGCATACGACATCCCATCTCTGAAATAAAGTGACCAAAAACAGACCAGAGGTCGCTACACAATCATTAACAAAGTGGGAACCCCACATCATGCAGCTGGCCCTGACAAAATAACAAAGTGGATATATCAGCGGACACATTAGTACATTTATTATCAAATATGGTTGAGGAACTAAAGAATATAAGTAACAATCACATGCCTGTGACCATATAAACTGACATGGGACAGGCACAAATAATATGGGGTGGGGTTAAACTAGTTTTGTTGGATCCAAACCCTCTCCCTATGGTCAAAGGCAAACTAAAAACACAATTGACAGTAAAAATCAACCAGAAAATGAAAAGTATGTACATGGTCATGTACCTCAATATAAATTGACAGTAACAAGATGGACAAACAAATGAGGTTTTAACCATAACTGTCATGAATGTACATTTACCCCATATCTGTCCTTTTTATAATTCAAAAACAAAAGAAACGCACCACTTCTGATTATTCATTTGGAGTATAAAACTTGAATATATCTTTCAAAATAATTGCTAAAATGGACTAAAATTTTGACATTATGTTTCTGGGATCCATGACATGTAATTCTGTGAAAATGCAGAATTTCTGAATTTTCAGTTTTGATTTTTCAAAAATGGCATTTTTCACCTAAAATGGAGGTTTATTTTTCAATTTACTATTGTTTTTGTAATCACTAATTTTGGAAATCTTTTGATTTTGACTTTTTTAACGAATTCTTGAATGTTTGAACAAAAGCAAAAATGTCTTCATTAACTGTTGTTCAGGCAGGTGCTTACAATTTTTCACAAAAAATTACTAAATAATTTTTAAGTGCAATTTGAAAGAAGTGGTGCCTTTCTTTTGTTGCTCAGTATATACATAGGCAATTTTTGCTCGCATGAATTTAATGTTCAAGTGAAATTCGCGTGAATTTTTTAAAACAATTATTTTTATATTGCACCAAATTGATCAAAACACAGCATAAAAATTACTTTTTTCAATTTTTTAACCAAAATTTTCACATGAAATTCATGTCAATTTCTGTTATAAGCTCATTTCGGTGAAATTCACATGAACATTTTTATGTGAATTTCACGTGAGCAAAAATTGCCTGTGTAGTATGAGCATTTGTAACATATATATTAAGAGTACTAGTACTACCATGTATCTATAATTGAATGACCTTTTCGTCTTGATTATGCCACACCAGTTTGATTTATAGATCTTTGGATTATCCCACACCAATATTTGACAGAAAATTTTTCCAACAGATAATAATTTTTCTCTCACCTGTGAAAAATAAATTGTAAAAAGTGGGGGCATCTATGTCCCATGGACACATTCTTTTTTATATGGTCTAATTATTGATACGAAAAAGGGATCACAAAAAAAATGTAAAGAAAAGAGTGGAAGGGTACCAAATTTACATGTCTTATGGTTCACATATTAAACCTCTCATTTGCATGTAATGATGAATTTTTTTTTTAAATCAAATTATTTTGTTCTTCATTTTATTTTCAGAATTTGGAGTTGGTCTCTGAGCAGGATGAATATTCAGCATGTTCAGATGAAAATAAAGAAAATCAACCTATTCAGCCGGCTTGCAGTAATACAGAGGAAGACTCTGATGATCTTGAACACATGTCAGAACCATTTGTTTCTTTAAACAGTTCCTTAAACACTTCTGTCTTATTAAATGATTATTGTGGTCCAATAGAATCAGAGATTATAACTTCCATAAAAACCGAAACAACGCAAACCAACATTATTGAAACAAAGGAAATTTCCACACAAACATCAACAGATTGCAATATTTTGATTGAAAATCTTCCGAAAGTTGAAACTGTTGACTGTGGAGTACAAGTTAAATTTCCTGACCTTACAATTGAAGATATTGAAAATGATGATCAAAAAATGTTGTTTTATACCGGTATACCAAACAAAGCAACTTTTCTGGCATTATTTGATGAAATTGAAAATGATGCATGTAGTCAGACTGCTAGATATGGTGCAACAAGTGAAAAGGGACGCCCTAGACATTTAAGACTTGTTGATGAATTTGTTTTAGTTCTGATGCGATTAAGATTAGGGTTATTACTGGAAGATTTGGCAGATAGATTCCATATTGGCACTTCAACTTGCAGTGTAATTTTTAATAGATGGGTGGAGTACTTGTATGTACAATTAGATTTTCTTGTACAGTGGCCATCTAGAAAAGCTATAAATGAACACATGCCTCAGGGCTTTCGTGAGAAGTATCCAAACTGCAGGGTTATTATTGACTGCACTGAGTTGCGATCTGAAACTCCTAATTCACTGCAATACAAGTCGTTGATGTACAGTGATTACAAATCCCATATGACGTGGAAAGGACTTGTAGGAATAAGTCCAGCAGGAGTGGTTACATTCGTGTCAGATCTGTGGGCAGGCAGTGTTAGTGACAAACAAATTACAAAGGAAAGTGGCCTGGTTGATCTGTGTGAACCTGGAGATGCCATTATGGCTGATAAAGGTTTTCTCATTTCCGACATAACTACTCCTAAAGGTGTGCATCTTATTATTCCTCCCTTTAAACAAAAAAAGAAACAATTTTCGAAAAGAGAGGTACAGCAGACTAGGAACATTGCCAATTTAAGAATCCACGTTGAAAGAGAAATGGAAAGAATTAAAAATTTTAACATTCTTAATTCTGTCATGTCAATAAACATGTCACAACAAGTTTCTAAAATATGGAAAATCTGCACTAGACTGACCAACTTACAGCCACCACTTTGTAAAATAAATTAAATAATAAGTTGTATCTTTCTTTATAAAGATGTGTCAAAATTGATTGATTGATTGATTGTTGTTTAACGTCAAGCGAGCAATATTCAGCTATATTCAGGATGAGTGTCAAAATTGAGTTCAGTTATTGAACATACCTGGATATTCACGGTTCCAAGCAGTTTTTGTGTCACCTCGGATGGTCGCATGTAAGGAATACTTTGTTTTCTTGCCTCCCACTTATATTTTATTCACAGCTCCTCCTAAACTATTCAATGGACTTCAATTTAAACTTTTAGGGATTTTTTTTCAGTGGATTCCAGTAAAACTTTCAAGCATGGTTTTTCATATATTGCTGATCATGCTGATGTACGTCTCCTACCTTTTGTATAATGATTTTTGGTTATTGGTCGATTTACAAATTTTCTCATTTTAGGCAATTAGCTTTTTGGAATAATACAAAACTTTAGAGGTGACACATGCCATATGTGGATGGTCCTATTTATTACATGTGTATCAGTGATATTTGTGTGTATGTTCATGCATATTATGGGGGCAGTGGTGGCTGTGCTTACATGTATTATTAGCTCACCTGGTCCAAAGGACCATGTGAGCTATTACCATCACTTGGCGTCCGTCGTCGTCGTCAGTAAACTTTTTCAAAAATCTTCTCCTCTGAAACCACTGGGCCAATTGGAGCGAAACTTGGCCACAATCATCCTTAGGGTGTCTGGTTTCAAAATTGTATCCGATGTTCCCCCCGACCAACCAACATGGCTGCTGTTACTAAAAATAGAACAAAGGGGTAAAATCAACAAAAAATTCAATTAAAAAATTCTGGAAAATCCTGTAAAGGGCCAATTGCTACCAAACTTTGGGGAAATGATACATTAATAATCCCCTTTAAGGATTATGGTTGATGACCCCAACCGCCATCAAACATCTCCGCCACCGTTACCAAAATTAGAAAATTTGTCCAAAAATTCAATAAAAAAAATTCTGAAAAATCTTGTAAAGGAACAATTGCTACAAAACTTTGGGTAAGTGATACATTTATGATCCACTTTAAGATATTACCATTGATGACCCCAACCACCAACAAACATGGCCGCCATCGTTACTATAAATAGAAAATTTGACAAAAAATTCAATAAAAAAATTTTGAAAAATCATTTAAAGAGCCAATTGCTACCAAACTTTGGGTAAATGATACATTTATGATCCCCTGTAAGAATTAAGGTTGATGACCCCAGTCGCCATCTAACATAGCTGCCACTGTTACTAAAAATACATAAATTGACCAAAAAATTCAGTAAAAAAATTCTGAAAAATGCTGTAAAGAGCCAGTTGCTGCAAAACTTTGGGTAAATGATACATTTATGATCCGCTTTAAGAATTATGATTAATGACCTCCAACTGCCATCGAACATGGCTGCCACCATTACTAAAAATAGAAAATTTGACAAAAAATTCTATAAAAAAATTTTTGAAAAATCCTGTAAAGAGCCAATTGCTATCAAACTTTGGGTAAATGATGCATTTAGGATCCGCTTTAGGAATTATAGTTGATGACCCAAACTGCCGCAAAACATGGCCGCCACCATTAAAAATCATGTAAAAGGCCAATTGCTACCAAACTTTAGTTAAATTATACATTTATGATCCCCTTTAAGAATTATGGTTGATAATCCCAACCACCATCAAACATGGCCGCCACCGTTACTAAAAATAGAAATTTGACAAAAAATTCTATAAAAAAATTCTGTAAAATCCTGTAAAGAGTCAATTGCTACCAAACTTTGGGTAAATGATGCATTTAGGATCCGCTTTAGGAATTATGGTTGATGACCCAAACTGCACAAAACATGGCCGCCACTATTACTAAAAATAGAAACTTTGACAAAAAATTCAATAAAAAAATTCTGAAAAATACTGTAAAGGGCAAATTGCTACCAAACTTTGGGCAAATGATACATTTATGATCCCCTTTAGGAATTATGGTTCATGATCCCAACTGCCATCAAACATGGCCGCCACCGATACTGAAAATTGAAAATTTGAAATATTTTTCTAGAATCATGGTGTCAAATCAAATACTAACCTGAAGCCACTGGGAAACCAGGTGAGCGATACAGGCTCACTCAGGTGAGCCTCTAGTCATTTTTATGGTCACTTTGGTTATTTGCCCGATATTCAAATAAACAAGACCAGAGTGGGTCTGGACCTGTGTCACCAACATATTGGCTTGAATCTGCTGAAAATAGGAGATGTATATCTTCAGTGTATGTGCAATCAGTGTGCAAACTTTCAATGATGAGGAATGAAAACTGTTTGAGTTTCAGATTACACAAAGTACATGTACATGTAGGTACCCTCTAAGTGTTGTGGGTGACTGAACAGACAGACAGAGTGGAGTTGCTCCTAGACCTTTGCCATTGGCGACGAAGGTAAAAAAAAACCTTGAATGCTCGTTGCAGTTTTTTAGCTATATTATGGCTAGAACAAGTTATAGATCATTTGATGATATGAGATGAATCATGTTTTGAACTACAGTAGAGTCAGATTTGTGCATGTGGTAGCATGATGAAGCAACTGCCCACAGGAAGACATATCGGTCCACTGGGACACTGTACATATGTATTCTCATCTAGTCTTTGTAATGCTGTGTGCTTGACTGGTAACTAGCAAATACCAATTTTTAATTTGCTTCTTGAAAGGGAAATTCATTACTGTATCAATTCCAGTTTGAGGAAGTATACAAATTTGTTAACAATTACACAGATAAAGAATTAAGATTTATTGAATAGAGAATTTTCAAATTTTAACAAAATTTACGGTTTGGTAAATTTAACAAAATAAAATAAAACTTCCTGTGAACTTCTGTGTATTTTTTTTTCTTTTTTGGCTAATTTCAACTTTCTGCACATAATAAAATTTTGATAAACGTTAAAAAAATTGGAAACATGCTTACAAATTTATACACTTCCTGAACTGATTTATACTCCAGTCTCAAAGGACATGTTCATGTATGGTTGAAATGGATTCAAGCATAATATCAGAAAGAATTAACTGATGGAACATGAAACTAGATCCTAGTATGTATGGCATATACATGTATGCCCTGTCTGTCTCTGAAACTTACAAAGACAAAGTTGCAGATTCAAACTCAGAAGTAAAATACTGATATACATTGTACTACCATTTCTGATGTACTTGTATGGACCTAAAACATGTAAAAGCAGACTTTAACCGAAGTAACTCAACTTTGAAATGTACATTGTATGTCATGTGATGGTAACCAACATGTAACAAATTCAGTCCCAGAATTATCTTGTACTGTTTTATATATATGAATAATTATACCCCCAGCGAACTAAGTTTGGGGGTATATATAGGAATCACGCTGTCTGTCTGTCCGTCTGTCCATAGACCTTGTACAGTAAGCACATCTCCTCCTACATGGATTGGTGGATTTCAACGAAACTTTCCACAAACACAGTATGCCACTCGAGGATGTGCATGAAGAAATATAATATCTGTCTGTCACATTTTTGCTGAAAAATGTGGACTTTGCTATTTTTTCAGTCTGAAAATGGGGAAAACCTCATAAGCACATCTCCTCCTACATGGATTGTTGGATTTCAATAAAACTTTGCACAAAGGCAGTATACCACCTGAGGATGTGCATGAAGAAAAATAATTTCTGTCTGTCACATTTTTGCCAAAAAACACGGACTTTGCCATCTTTTTCATTCAGGAAAGGGGGTAAACCTCGTAAGCGCATCTCCTTCTAAATGGCTTATTGGATTTTTTTTAAACTTTATACAGTTGTAGTACACTACCTGCAGATATGCATGAAGGGATATGGTTGCTATCTAAAATTTGGAAGAGGGGATAATTCCACTTATACTTTCACGAAAAGGGGGTTGTGGGAGCGGGGGCTATGCTCACAGTTCTAGTTGAATATAGGTACAATATCACTGATATATACATTTGTACCACACAATGCTTCTAATATACATTTGTACAGACTACATGTACATGTAAACGCAATACTTAACCAAGTCTCGCAAGTGTAAAATGTAGGTCACAGTGACCCAAATAAAACACTCTCAAAGGGGAATGTTTAACAGCAGGTTTCTAAGATACAGACCAATTGAACACACAATTTAACCAAACGGGACATAAGGACAGACAGACAAGCCCAACACTATGTACCCTTTTCACATTAGTGAGCGGGACGCAAAAAAAAATCTGGAAATTTACAGGTTAAAATAGGTGTGCAGACAAGTACATTCAGAACACATATATAAAGTAATTTTTTTTATTATATTTGCCTTATTCCATGTATTCAAGGAAATCATTCTTTATGTTTGAAGTCTCAAAGCTGTCTTCAACAACAACAGGCAGCAATTTATGACAGTAGCTCATATACAACTTCACATTAAGAATGCTACTAAGTGTTGTTTGCAAAGCAAAAAATCAAAACCAAGAATGCTACTAAGTGTTGTTTGTAAAGCAAAAAATCAAAATCAATTGAAAAGGGACCAAACTGGCAAACAGAATTTCAAAGCTTTATGTAAGAACTGCTTGAATGACTAGTAACAGTAGACTCGTGCATGCCACTATATATAAAGCTTCTTTTTTACTCAACGTAGTTTAATCTGAATGATATAATGGAATTCCCCTTTTAACCCGTGTCGTGAACATTTCAGGAATTATTCCTTTTAAATAGAAAGAGTTCAGTTTCTGAAGCATGAAACTCCATACTTCTTTATCAAAGGTTATTCTCTGAATAGACGGTGGCTGTTTTAATGTCCATACCACAAAATCACACCACTTCTTATTCGCTATGGCTAATTGTCCCTGAACTTGGAAATAGTATTTGTGATTTGTTTTTAAACAAACATTTCCATTCGTGTCCAATTCACAAAAGAAGTCCGAGTCTTGTGAACATTCAGCTGGTGATTTAAATTTCCAATTTTCGGAAGCTGGACATTTGATTTCAATTAGTCCAGTACTGTCCTCACAACAGGGATGGCATACGATACCATCTGGACTTGAACCTAAATGTGGAAAGCAAGTATTTACAATAAGTCCACTTTGTGTAACATGCAATTCAGGGTGAGATTTTCTCATGATGTTAATGTAAGCTCTGCGAGCAGCTGGTTCATGGTCCCTACCCCATTTTGTATACTTGCTGTCGAAACTTGTATACTGCATAAGTGTTTTCACTAAATTGTCTGGTGGTGTCTTTTCACTTCGTTTCACTACATTACCAAAATTTGAGCTAGTAATTCTACCTTGACGAGCCTGAAGCCATTTTGAGTTTGAATGCTGACCCCTAGTTTCTAGTTCAATAAGAGTACACTCTTCACGTGAAACTGAAATGCTATTAAAGTAATCTCTAAATTCATTCATAATATTTTCATTCCCTAAATCAACACTGTCTGCAAACATAAAATCAATATTGTCACCAAGGTGAGGCAAATTTTGTTTTTCCTTTTCTGGTTTTTCAAAGCTCGTTAACCATCCTGCATCTGATTTATTTTCAATCAGTTTGAGACGAAATCGCTCCACATTTACTGTTGATTCAAATGTTTGTTCTTGTACATCTCTTTGAGTACGACGAAAACACATTGCTTCTGCCTTCTTTGGACTTAATTTCCTACTTCTTGGGTTGTTCCAGTTGCACTTCATTGAAGTTGAAGCAATAGAGCCATCTTTCTTTTTTTGTGTTACATCTACCAGAGCATAGAGCAAGGCACCAATATGGTTACAGGCTTCCCCTAACCTACAAAAGTTCTACAATATTATTACAATGTACACTTGGGGGGGGTTATAAGTTTTCGATTGCTTGGTGGCTGTAGAAGTCAAAACAATACACAAAACCTGTGATTTTTTTTACATCATGGTATTTATAAAGGGCTACACTGAGCTCAGCATGGAAATGTGAACAAGTGTACTTTAAAGTGAATGTGGGTGGACACGGCAGAGTTTTGAACTTGACAAAAAAATGACTGCCAAATGGTAAAATTCACCTTTTATTTTGCAAAATGATATGATATAGACTACAATATCTATAGGGGAAAAATTCACACTTTGAATGGTTTTTGTTGAGAAATTGAATAAAACAGCAGTTTTTCAATTTTTTGTTTAAAAAATTTGTCTGGGGTAGGCATTTTTGGGAACTTAAATTAAGGTCAGTTGAATAACCTTAAACTAGAGGCTCAGGTGAGCCTGTATCGCTCACCTGACATAAATTAGCCCACTTATGAATGTCTGCATGCTGAATACAACTTACTATTCAAACCTGAGCCCTTAAATTAAAGCAACTTGCCCATTTTGATCTAATTTCCACTATGTCTACTGATGTCAACCGACTAGGATCAGGATATGGGGTCATCAGATACAATTCTAAACCGGGACCACCTAAGGACCATTCCACCAAAGTTTGGTTCCGATTGGCCAAGCAGTTTCAGAAGAGAAGATTTTTAAACATTTTCCCAAAGTGTCCTATGTTAAAACTATGTTGGCTAATGGCGGCCATCTTGGTTGGCGGGCGGGCTCATCAAATATGATTCTTAAAGGGGACCACCTAAGGACCATTCCAACAAAGTTTGGTTCCAATTGGCCAAGCAGTTTCAGTAGAGAAGATTTTTGAACATTTTTCCCATAGGGTCCTATGTTAAAACTATGTCTGCTGATGGCGGCCAGCTTGGTTGGCGGGCGGGCTCATCGGATATAATTCTGAAAGAGGATCACCTAAGGACCATTCCACCAAAGATTGGTCCCAATTGGCCAAGCAGTTTCAGAGGAGAAGATTTTTGAACATTTTTCCCATAGGGTCCTATGTTAAAACTATGTCGGCTGATGGTGGCCATCTTGGTTGGTGGGCGGGGTCTTCAGATATAATTCTGAAAGGGGACCACCCAAGGACCATCCCTGCTAAGTTTGGTCCAATTTGTCACAGTGGTTTCAGAGGAGAAGATTAAAATGTGAAAAGTTTACGGACGACGGACACCCAGTGGTAGCAATAGCTCACATGACACTTCAGGTCAGGTGAGTTAACAAACATATATTTTTTTGCCATACTAAAAAAAAGTTTGTCAAAATCAGGCTTGAAGTAAAAATGTAACAATTTAGGGCATTAGCTGCATTTGCCCCCTTAATACATGTATATCTTCGAAACAATAAGTTACATATATACATCAAATCTGTTGGCTTACTTCAGAAAGCTCCTGAAAAGAAGAGTCCAATGAAAAAAAAATCAACATCAGATAAAAAATTAAAAAATCAATAGATCCTAAAATGTCCCTTTTTGCCCTATGACCCTTTTTTTCATAAAAATGGCTGCCAAGAGGTAAAATTTATTGCTATTTCTTACATGTTTTGTAATTGTACTGATCAACATGATCGAGACAATGGCTCATCTTGGTTGGGGTGGGGTCATCAAATATAATTCTGAAAGGGGACCACCCAAGGACCATTTCACCAAAGTTTGGTCCCAATTAACCAAGTAGTTTCAGAGGAGAAGATCTTTGATGATTTTTGGCCGAATTTTCTATTTTTAGCAATAGTGGCAATCTTGGTTGGCAGGCGGGATCATCGGATACAATTCTGAAAGCGGACCATCCCTGCCAAGTTTGGTTCAAATTGGCCCAGTGGTTTCAGAGGAGAAGATTAAAATGCGAAAACTTAACGGAGAACGACGCTCAATGGTGACAATAGCTCACATGACCCTTCGGGTCAGGTGAGCTAATAAGGAATCTAAAGAAAAAACAGCATCAAAATCAGACAAAAAATAAACGCTCTATACAGAAATTATAAAAATACCAATTCCAACTACATGTACTTTGGGCTTTATTTATTTTTGTAGCAAGGATAATTTTGTTAAGATTCCATGGAAATGGGTCAGCTGGAACAAAAGTTAATGCAGAGAAACATATAAGAAAAACCACCATTTTCAATCCCTGACTTTATATTGTAGCAAGGATTATTGTGTTAAAATTTCATGGAAATTGGTTTCCTGAAATAGTAATGGTGGTATACATGTTACTGAGATAACAGATATATCTGGCCCAAATTGCAATGTAGTTTTCACATTTCCCGTGTTTTTTTGTTGGGGGGGGGTATATATTTCTAAAGTATTTTGAGGGCAGGGTACATACAATGTATACACTGCTGCTTTTGTGGGGTAAATGTAAATAAAACATGTTTTGATGTATTTTATGCTTATCATTATTATAACAAAATTTGGTATCTGGAATTGTAATGACTGTATGTGGTGATTTTTCAGCTGACTTTTTTCGGGTGTGTGTAAAACAAATGTCTCTGTGGGATGAAATTCTGACGTGCTTAGGAACAGAAAATGTTTGTGAGTACACATCCCCCACCACCAATGGTGATAAATTATGTACACTAATTTTACATTGTATATAAAATTCATTCATATACAAATGTACATTGACGTGAGAGCATTAGCTCCGTGTTGAAGGCCTCACTGCGACTTTGAGATGAAGAACAGCAATAAAAGCGCTGTTCCTTTGCTTTGGGTTTTTTCACGTGCATGTAGGGATTTTGTGTCATGAATTTATACACCATATCCTTTCTTTCTTACTATGTACATTTGTACTACCATGACTACTGAATTACTAACACATACATGTAGAATTACTAACACATACATGTAGAAAAACCATTTACAGGTCCCCCCCCCCCTTATTATTTAAGGCCTTAATTTGTACATCAGTTCATTGTGATAATTCATGCAAATTGGGTAATTTGAACAAAAGTAACAAGCAAACCAACATGTCTACAGACAGACAATGACAGACCCATACTATATTTCTGCAAACAAAAATGTTTACAAATACAAACACATGACAAATGTATCTTTAGTGGCTGTTTAAAAATGGGAAAGAGTAAGCAAGAGATGGTCCACCTTAATCAGCAACAGGTTCTTTATTTGGCCTGGTGTGTGAAACCACCTTATCAAACATGGGCCATTTTTGCTAGACCAACCTTACAATACATGTATATACATGATATACATGTACATGTTTTAGGAGCGTGTTTAATTAGTGAATTCTTTCCCTTTTGATAAAAAGCACAGTGACTGCACTAGGATAAAATTTCCATGAAAATATGTTGGTTATTACACAAACTACATGTAGTGCAAAGTAAATATGCACTAGGGTAATCTTGTACTTGCTTTCTGCACACAGGAATGAACAGGCCAGGGACAACAAGCAAAATGGAGAATAGTCCTTGAAATGCGTAACTACCCCTCTAATGAGTAATAGTTTCACAGTGATAAAAAATTGAAAATCTGGAGTTGAGAGTTTTCACTCAAATGGCACTTTAACCATGTTAACATGTTTTTATAAAAAAGCAAACAACTTTTCCAAAGGACAAGGGTATAAATATTTTCAATATATACAAGTTTAACAGGCACATACATGTAACTTCTTTGAAACAGAAAATAAAGAATATGGTATCCTTCTTTTTGAAAAGTTGGTGCATTTACTTGAATATTAATAAAGTGCCATTCTGAGTAAAATTTTCAACTCTAAAATTTCACTTCGGTTTTACCATTGTTAACCGGTTACACATGTACTGTCTGTAAAAGGTGCTCTGCCTATGCAAAAATATTGGGATTCATATTTCGTTGTTCCCCAACCTTATGAAAGAATACATGTACATATATGATTGGGGTATGATTACTTGTGCCTGTACCTCAAAACTAAACAGTTAAAGGTTTTTGTGATGACCTGATTTATTTAGATGTAAGCTTCAAATGCATGCACTGTTTTACAGATATAAATTGTGAAGTTTATTACCCAGCAGTGCAGTTGCAATCAGCTGAATTAACATTGCCTGTGACTTTGGATAAGCTGGCCCAAACTGTGTAGTCAGGGTTCTGTTTTTTGTTGCTGCTTGGCAGGGATGGTATAACTTTACATTTCACAAAGCAGTGAGAACATTCCTCGGATATCTCATGGTATTCAATTGAATGTACATGTCTGTCTTTGAAAAAAATTTCACTTTTAAGTTGACGTTTAGCTTTCATTGTCAATACTAGGTAATTGTATACATCGTTGTCCGTAAAGTCGGGAATCTTGGCCACATCCTTGTCCCATGAATTCAGTGATGTTGGTGGTGGAAGTCTTTCATTAAGAGGAGTTGTCAACTTTTCTTCTGCTCTTCGATATGTTGTTTTATCATCACTTAAGGTCACTGAACCGACATCGCGTAAGCCCAACAGTTTTATGCCCTTTGCTCGAGCAATTAACGCCTCCTTTTTCCCGCTCACGTTTTGTCCATGTTGTCTGAGGTAAGCTTTTAATTCGGCTACCTGTAACCTTTCAATCGTGTCGTCGTTTAAATACCCTGAGGAATTATTATCCATTGTTATCTGGTTATGACACGCCTGATTACATTTCGGTAGTCCGCGGAAGTAGAACGATCGATAGAAGCGACACCTACCCACGGGGGATAATAATCTTATTGAAAATTGCTATACTCAAAGTACCTGCATGATTAATAAGCGGGAACTTAGCGGGGAATTCCCGGTGATACGTACGAGTTACTTGTGGGTTACCTGTTACCTGTTACCTTCTGTAAATCCCTCCTCTCTCAGGAGAACCTGGCATCTTCCAATAGCATATATTTTTATGTACACACATAATCACATTAGTCTGTGTTTACTTTAAAATCTAAAAAGTTCAACTTCCAAGGGAAAAGTTTTAAAGCAAATCAGATTTGGTATCCCCAAAAACCTATGTAAAGGCGAACAGTGAGTTTCTCCTCTCGTGTAATGCATAACACAAACTTCTCGTCAAGGATTCAACATTGTACAAGTCCTTTTCACTGATATTTCTACAACAATGTAACTGGCGACAGTCCAGAATTAATTTTGTCATCTTCACTCTACAAACTTCAATTTCGGACCATTGTGCTGACGAACCAATCTTTGTAATGAACAGTTCCTTAAGACTCCTAATAAAATTTCCTCTGATATCTGCAAGTTTTGCACATATAGTAAGAAAATGTTCTATATCTTCAGCCTCTGATGAGCAGAGGGGGCAAACTGGCGACTTCTGTCCATTTGAAAATCTTGCAGAGTGTGATTGCAAAATATAAGTTCCAAGTAACATTTTAACCTTGTAACTAGCTTTACGAATACACATCAGCTCACTTCCTGCATACTTCCAGACGGAGTGTATTTCACCAGTATTACAACCATCTACATACAAATGGCGCAATGTCGATTTCTGCTCGGCATCACTCTTAAGTTTCTCATTCCAAAAAGTATCAATAGTTTTCTTAACCAATTTTT
>JAOXYI010575555.1:0-15272 GCA_028566495.1 Lithophaga antillarum
AAAAACAGGAGTGACATCATGTGCTTCGGAAAGGTAAGCATGTCCTGCTTCACGTGTGACACCCGTCGTATTGCCCGGTGCACAAAAGCCGGTAACAGGTCGTAAATCAGGTAAGGAGATTTGATAATGACTACAATACTAGGAACATGTCCGTAATCGTCTGTGATATGGACACTTCAAACTGGTCAACTAACTCATAATGGCAACCATAAAATTTCGGAAAATTGATATAGCCTTGACTGAGTAGCTTTTGTGACAGTAACAACCCTCTATCTAGAAAGTTGCTATAGTGGACACAAACCCTAGAGTATCGGATCAACTGTGATATGTACACTGTATACGTCGGCGACGTTGTTTTATTGCTACTCAGAAAAGGAAAGTTCACAATCGGAAAATTGTAGTAATCATATTTGTCTTACAGCCTTGATTTTAATCATCCCCTGTTGGCTACCGATGGGTATAAGTCTAAGTAAGCTGCAGACGTAGATGTATCTGTGGTGTCCTTATTTTTAAGCCCACTGGGATAGATAAGATGTAAGTAGTCGTTAAGTCAACTACAGTTGTTTAATGATAAAACATCATCTATATAACGGAAGCTGAAATTAAATGACTGGGGTAACTTTTTCTCCCTTTTCTGTAATAGCCTCTGAATGAAGTCTGCCTCATGCGAATATAACTAAGATCAGATCGGCGAGAAGTAGTCCACAGTTAGTGCCCACTGGAATACCGATTGTCTGCTGGAAAACACGTCCACCAAATTCAACTAAGATATTGTCTATCAAAAGTCCAGCATTTTAACAATATCCACCTCAGAGTACTTTTGTTATAGTCGGTGTGTTCCTTGACAAAATAAGCTTTTTCTCTACCTAAGACCAGAAAGAAACGAAATAGTATGTGTATATTTCATATCCCCTGCAGGTCTCCATAAATTTACGTAACTCATTCTATTTTCGAGATATAAGGGGCAATGGACAATTTTAAATTTTCGTAACTTATTGAATTTTTTTCATTATTTCACTTGTTTTTTTTTTGTGTGTTAATTTAAAATCAATTGTGTAGAATCATTTTTTTTTTTGCATATGTTCGTCCATTCGTATTTCTGCCGTCGTATCATGCTATGTGTGTGTGTGTGTGTGTGTGTCGAAACTTTTATTAATACATGTCATTAAGGTGTATATTGGCTGATACCAACGTTTGGTTGGTTTTAGCCGTTGTGTCAGCTGATTCAGACGTAATATTACGCGTATATATTTCTCTCCAAGAAAATTTGCTGTCAAACAAGACCATGAAAAGAACAGTTGAAACAGAAATCAAAAACAAGCAAAATCTTACATAATAATTACAGGATCTACTCAAAACAGGCGTCAATTTGATTGTCCAGAAATGAAAAAAAAATCCGCTATTTCATACTTGTCGCGGCGAATTACATCCAAAGATCACAAGAACCATATAAAAATAAGTGAATATTTTTAGCACATCATGTATAACAACTTGCTCTTCATGAAACAATACGTTACCAAACTTCACTTTTCTGTCCTACCGTTGTCTACGGCCATTCAGACGCTACGTGACACAACAAAATGATATCAACAAGACAATTGAGAAGAGGAACAAGTTTTAATCACGACAAACCACGAAATCTACTTGTACGTATGCCTCTGAACAAACTATTTGACTTTCAATTACCTACAACGATTAGCATGTAAAAATAGTTACATAGATAATGTTTTGTACGTGAATAACGTTAAAGTCTTGTGTTAAACATGCGTTTTCTCTGTTTTACTGTATTTTCAGTGTTGAAAATGCAAGAAAGAAATTCACAGCCTCTTGTAATAAGTAAGGTAAAAAGTCCTGCTTTAAGTTAAAATCAAACCTGGACACAAAAAAATGAAAAGAAGTTGATTAGTTGGTTTAGTCCTGAACCTGCTCTTTGTGTAAACAAAGTGATATATTTCGCTTTAAATTGTTTTTTTAGTTTTTGCGAAACACATGAAAACTCGTACTCATTCACAGAGAAAATATCATTCATAATATTAAACTTGTTGCCATTTCCATCACTTGTTTACATTTAACATGCATCTTACAACAAAGGACGGATTGCGATAAGATCTCTATTTGACCTCCTGTTTTACTGAAAATAAAAATTCACAATTCTAACAAATTAGGGTTCTGTTTTTATATCTACATTTTTGTACTTCTCAGTTTGAATACTACTTATCTACTCCAGAACCGATGATGATAGGTACCTATTTAATCTTTATTATTACGGCTATGGAAAAAATGTCGCTACTTATGTGAATATTTCTGGAAACACATATAAAATAAGCGTTAAATTCTATGTAGATCTTGCTGGTACCACATGCGCGCCATGGTTACATATCTAAAAATGTATCAATTGTGCGTTTTCTAGTGCGTTTTCTATCTTTAAGTCCAATTTGAAGCATACATGTATTTCAATATTGAAGTATAACGCACATGCGTAACCAAAAGAATTGTCACAGGATTTAATACCCTTTATACGTCCAATGTCTTGCAAAAATATTTTGTCGGTTATGCATGCCGTTCAAAGTTCATTTCAGATATTGTGCACATACGCAGGAACCTTTTCCTTTAGTCCAAGTGTCCAAATTTGAAAAATCATCACCCTTGTATAAAGAAGGGACAGTTTGCTACGTAAAGATAACACAAAATAATTAATATTGCAAAACATTTTATTTTCAAGGAAAACAGGGAACAAAATAAAGGGCTTTCTCGCAACCTGTCCTTGTTACCAGTTGTAGACAGAAGAAAATGATAATTTGCTTTATACCTAGCCTGTAATTAATGATTGATCCTGTGGTATTACTGTATATATATAGATACATGTGTAATTATATTTGTGTCTGTTTTGCTAACCTTTCTCTATAAATACGGAGAACTAAAGAAGCTATTGATTTGACTGGTTTGACTGAATGAGGCTTCTTGTCGTTTTCAGCAATTTTCCAGCTATATCATGATATGGTGACCAGTTTTACTGGTAGAGGAAGATGAATACCTGGATAGATCCACTGACTTTCGACAAATAACTGGTAAACTTTATCACACAAGGTATGAGTCGAGTGCACCACCCAAACGTAAAGCGCAAATTCACATCTTGGAGGCATTAGGCTACAATGGTCTGTACAGATAGATGTAAATAACTACACACACCAATCGGCTACAGAGGCTTATAAGAAACTAATAAGAAAACAGTGAGAAATCCTTTCTGAATCCTGAAATAGATATTTTTCAGTGTATATCAAGAATAGTGCTTGTATATTAAAGGAAAAAGGACGTTAGAGACTTATTCTTGGAATATTCATAAATATCTATTTTTATCGAAGATTAAAATAAAAATAAGATAAAGTGCAGAAACCTTTAAAAAAATTAAGACACGTTGTTTCATTACCACACTGAAAAGAAGACACCATGGATTTGAAATATAATGCAATAGCGATCAAAACACTGATAGTTTTTCTCTTTTTGTATTTTTTAGTACTAACGGATTTCGTCTCATGTTACATTTACTTCCGTAGCCTTTCTTTCATTATGATTGAATTAAATTCTAACATTACTTTGGATTCTGTATCTTGTTACTTCAACAGGCACCACAAATTGTTCATGTTCTCCTACGGAAGACATTGTTCTAAAACATTTATTTTTAGTTATTTATCATGGAATGAGGAGGGTTGCTTCCGATATATTGCATAGTGCAAGTATTCCACAATAATGGGTCTATTTTTTTCAGATGCAGGTGTCACGAACATGGTCATGATTTAATGAGACTTTCAAAGAGGTTGTTTTTGGTCAAGACGTACTAGAAATGAATTTCCAAGCTCATTTTGGTACAAATTTGATAAAAATTAACGTATATCCTCAGCCTTGAACGGAACAAATTATTATTTATGTCATGAACAGAGTATATATGTGGCCTTCTTTTACATTAGGAGACCCTGTACTTTAGGGTTAGGGTTCAGTTGAGATTTAGGGTTGGGTTCAGGGTAAGTTTTAGGTTAGGGTTAGGATTAGGGTAAGGCTCGGATAAGGGCTAGGGTTAGGGTTAGGGTAAGGGGTAAGGATACTATCAGTATAACTCTATATGACAGGGGGCCCCTAAAGTAAAAGAAGGCCATATATGTGCCATATTCCATCATGAACAGGGTATTATTTTTGCATTTTCTTGCCATTTGCCGGGTCGATTTCGCAGAGACGGTTAACACATCTACATCATGCATACCTAGGGTATAGGCAAATAGACCTCTTCCCCTTCGAGTTCTTTACATAGTATACAGTCACCTATTATATTATAGCAACAAACGAAACAAATTACATTATTTATACGATTTACTTTTAAATAACAAGGTCCTGTAAAAATATGTAATAGGCATTTTGAAAAACAATATATACGTGATATAATTTATTTTAAATAAATAAGCAATTTTAAACAAACTCTTACTAGAGTTAAATGTAATACTGAAAGTTTTATCTCTTATAATGGATATATGTTTGAACTGGCTTTGGATTTCTCTCAAATGTAAATTTTCATATATGTACTCAACGAACAAACTATGACCGATTTGGTTATCTTTTATGTCACAGCACTGTTTGTGTTGAATTTCTCAAAATATAAGTTAACTGCAAATATTTAGGATCTGAAAGTTTGGAATTTCGAGCTCATCCGTTTCTTCAGGAACAAAGTCCAACTTGTACGGTTTCTTTCTGCTCAACTTACTGACAAAGCGACATAAGATGCTTTTTCCTCGACGTGTCAGATTATTAAATAAGTCCTTTGGTAACCATTCAGAATCATTTTCAAGTTTGTATCCAGCACTGATTAGTTTCTTGCAAACGTTTGGAGAACACTTTTCATTAGTGTGAGTTGCCAAATATAATGCGGTTTGTCCTAGCTTGTCAACGATATTGACCTCACATCCATGCTTTATAAGATATACACAAGATTTTTCCCTTCCTTCCTGAAGACCAATAAGGAGAGCTGTTTTGCCTGTACAATCAACCTCATCAACATTGGCTCCTGTAAAATGGGAACAAAATAATGTATGGCTAAAATAAGGCATATTGCAATAGCTCTAAAATAAGCTAAAGAAAAATATAAAAATAAATATAAGTATCAATGAAATTCAATAAAATAGTTGCTGAAAATTACCTAGAGTGAAATTTTCAGGTTGGAAATTCGAAAAGGTGGTAAGAAGAAATTGTTGTTGCAGTCTTAGGGTGGCCTAGTTTTTAATTGTTAATTTGGCTTTTCATTGAATAAATCTAGGTAAAGCATAAAATTTTAATATCTTTATAAATGTCTGTATTTAACTTTCTGATAGATATTTTCGAAGCAAGGCCAGACGCATGCTCGTATTCTCCTTCATTTTTAAATCACCTTGTCCATTCGGTTTTAACTAATGTTATTCTTTTTATGTTCAGCCATTATTCTAAAGTTTTTTTTTAACTTTAAATCCAAACAATTGCAATGCATTTACTTTACTTGTGTTTTGTTTTACTTCAGTACAAGACAGGATTTTGTCTAATGTGCAGCCACCAACATTTCAATTGTCCGAAATAATTGTTGAATATATAAAATTTCATGTAAGATTAATATGAGAGGTACTGTAGGTAACTGTAGAAAATATTTCATAAAGAATATGTCCGTTAATTTTTACAGTTAATCAATGTGATACCTAATGATGTAATAAACATGTTAAACATGACGTACAAACAGGATGATTAGAAGTTGTATTGCACAAATAATCATTTAAACGTCCATCGAATATGTACTTATGTTTGCAAATATAATACTTTTAACTATGCGAAGTCGTACCTGCTTTGTGCAACGTCTTTACAATTTCAATATCATCAAATAGCACGGCTCTCATCAGCGCTGTTTGTCCTTGTAAGTTTTTGACATTTAAATCACATTCTGAAAAAGAGTAATTAGGGAAAACATTACTTTTATAAAGTCAGAATTTTCTAATTTTTTCTTAAATCATATCGTGTAAATATTAATATTCAAAGGTCGTTGAGAAGTATTACTGCTTAGTAGTATTTAAAACAGATTTCATGTTGAAGATATTTGCTGCTCCAAAAAATTTAAAATTGTTTGGTTTTCTATTAAATAAAAACCCTGTAAATATATATATATATATTTATATATTTGGAAATATATATATTTAGTTGCATATTATTCCCTAATGCATGCGATAAATGTATCAATTTCGTAGTCAAATGTTCCTTAGTTTGTCAGAAACTTGCTTGTTTGAGGTTAGAATATCTATGTTACTGATTTTTAGTTTATAGTTCAGAAAGGAGTATAATCAAATGTTTGTACCAGAGATAATAAAAATATTAATTCTTTATATGATTTGTCTTACCATTTTTGATGAGCAATTTTATGACCTCATGATGAGAACCGTCCGTAGCTTCATGTAAAGCGGTACTTTTATTGCAGTCAGCAATGTTAGGATCACAACCAGCATCCAATAACTGTCTAGCTATTTCCGTTTGTCCATATTTGGCGGCATAAAACAGCAATGTACGTCCTTTACTGTCCTTTGCGTTTACGTCTCCCGAAGCAACATTACACAGCGTTGGTGTAGAGTTCGATCTCTGCCTACACAACTGTCGATGGAGTTGTATATTTTCTGTTGAATGTTCTCGGTCGGTTTGTAAAGATCTAAAACTCATGACTCCTTACTGAAAGTTACTCTAGTTCACAGTATTATGTCTTTTGGAAAAAGTAACACAATTAGTAAATAAAGAGATTAGTAATCCAATATAGAAATTTTCAGTGTTTACTTCTCCTTAAC
The DNA here is from genome assembly GCA_028566495.1 of Lithophaga antillarum. Taxonomy (NCBI): domain Eukaryota; kingdom Metazoa; phylum Mollusca; class Bivalvia; order Mytilida; family Mytilidae; genus Lithophaga; species Lithophaga antillarum. The sequence continues at coordinate 6,834 of JAOXYI010575555.1, forward strand.
TGCTAGACGAATGTGGACAGCATGTGCTTGACGACATTTATATATATCTGCGGGACATTAAACATGATTGATGTCGTCGCACTCGTCACTCAACTCATCCAACCGCGTCATACATCTAATTAGTAAGGACAAAAATAATTATTGACAATTCCTTCCTCTAGGATATTTCTGTGACATTCACAATGCTATTTTTCTTCATACTTTAGGTTTTTGTCTGATTTTTTTCATGGGTTGTTTTTTGTTTACATTTTAATACCGTATTTCCAGGAAATATATTAATATTTTGAATAACATACGAAACCACCAACTTTGATATCAGTTGACCACCGAAAGTCGATGGCATATCTCCCGACAAAATCGACTTTAATTACCACAAAACCTATAAGGTATATTATATCCTTAAAACAGCTGCTGCAAGTTATATAATGATTTTTAGGGAAAAAAAACAAAATCCGAAAACCAAAATTAAAAAAAGAAGAAAATATACAAATAAACAAACAAACACATCAAAAGCAAAAACAAACAAACAAAAAAGAATATAAAAAGGAGCAAAAACAAACTCAAAACAAAATTTTGCAGAAATCTGATTAAGATGTATTTTGAATTTATGCTGAATTTAAATTCAATTTTCTGTTACACTCTTTGTCGTTTTTCAACATATATTCCGGAAGAGACTAGTAATTGGAGTATTGTCATTAACCTGTATAAATGACAATACATATTAATGTTCAGAACATAAATGACAATACATATTAATGTTCAGAACATTAACAAGCAATAAACCGTCACCAAATGTGTCAATACGACCATTGGTCAATAAGGTGACAATGTAGGGCATTAGCTGTATACCAGCAGTATACCAGGCGATCATTGGCTAGGAAGTGTGCAATACTTGAAATCCGGGCACTTTTCTGACAGTAATCAAACTTATAATGTTATTTTATTTTGGTAAATGTCAGCTAATATCCGACTGTTGCAATTAAGTCAGGAAAGTATTTGAAAAATATTCTTCCTAATGAAAGCGCATAATGATCATTAGATTGGAACTTCTAACGATTGATGTAAACTATTTTAAATCAAATTTACTGAACTGTATTAAGAAAACATAGTCTGGGTTAGATAAATAAAAATAAACCTCGTTATCTAACATCATCAATTAGGGTCGATAATAATATCCTCCGCATGTCGATAATGGCCATCAATTCTTGAATTGCTTCCGATGAAATTGTAGATTTCATGAGGGCCTATAGTGCCCGATATGAAATATTGATTATATGAGGAAAATGAATAAGATATAACATTGCAATCCCACCTCAGTACCCACCCAATAATTATTTGTCAAATTGTTTTATTGTATGCTATACAGTTATATAGTAAATTTACTTAATGGATGTATTTGTCCTTTTCAGATCATCAGTAACCTTCTTGGTATGATTCATGGTGATTGTTTGTGGGTTGTATATATGAACTTGACAATATTCTCTGCCGTAAACATTGATGATATGGACATTACGGAACAGTGATTGTGTTATCTATGGACATTACGGAACAGTGATCGTGTTATCTATGGACATTACAGTCATTTTTCTTCTTTCAGTACAACATTTTGTATGATCTGTTTAATATTCAATAATATAAATGGATGTTCAATGATTAATTGTTTATTAATGGCCATAAAATTGAAAGCATTGAGTTTAGTTGACACCTGTTTATATACCGGTACAGGTGAACACATGTGTATCCACCTGTGACGACGAGTTCATTTTTTCTATCACAGGGGTATTTTTACCTTTAAACAGCTGTTTTACCGAGTTAAAATTGAAGGCATTGCAATGTTATATCTTATTCATTTTCCTCATATAATCAATATTTCATATCGGGCACTACAGGCCCTCATGAAATCTACAATTATACTTCGGAAAATTCATAAGATATAACATTGCATGTTCAAAGCTCAAGAAACTATTACTTACCTAATGATAAGACTGCATTCGTATAACAATGTTTCGTTGGTTGGCGATGGTAAAACCTGCTGAAAGTATTAGCATTCGTCCAGTCAGCCATGTTAAGGATTTCACCAATGGAAACTCCTTTGCATGCTGCTTTACTGGTCGAAGCACCACGAGTAGAGTGGGCTTTAAACTTTGTAACATCAATGCCTGACATAGACATTATATCTTTAATCCAGTTAGAAACTGTGTTTGGTTTAACACCCTTATGAGGTTTGATAATAGTGCGTATTAATGGGTCAGCCGTATCCTTAGACTTTCTGAAATCAGCTGAACGTTTCAAGTATTCACACAAACAGTCTACTACACATAATTTTTTATTACTAGGATATCTAGAATAAAAAACTTCTTTAGGATTACAATCTTTTTGAGTTTTACATAATCCTGGTAACTGAAAATAAGCACCCTCATTATTTATGAGCATAAATCTTTTGTCCAGCCTTGCAATTTCAGATGCTCTTTTTGGAGCTGTAATAGCCAGAAGAATGACAAGTTTTTTGGAAAGAGATTTAAGGGACAGTTCTGAATTTTCTTGTAAGGACAGTAAATATTTCAGAATTATATCAACATCCCACAATTCTTTATACCTGGGTAAAGGAGGATTCCCTTTCAATATCCCTCTCATTAGATTCTTTATCAAGTGATGTTGACCAACTGGTAAATTATTGACGTGTGGTAAAACTGATGATATAGCTGACCTATGTACATTGATTGTGCGATACTGAAACCCTTCGTAAAACATCCAACTTAAGAATTCAAGGACAGAACTTATAGGTGCCGAAAAGGGATCAGTTTCCCTCTCCATGCACCAGCCAGCCCACTTACTCCAGGCTGTGTCGTAAGCTGAGTTTGTTCCTTTACTCCACGATTTGAGCAAGAGTTCTTCAGTTTGTTTTGATAATGCCATTGAGCTAAGGGATTTCCTGAAACAACCCACCCGACTAACTGTAAGGAATTGTTTTCCACTAGTGGGTGAGTCTCCCCGTTGTGACTCAGTAATATTTGATAGTCCATTGGGAGGAGAATTGGGTCCTGAACCGACATCTCTAGAAGAGAGGCGTACCAAGGTTGAGCAGTCCATGCTGGAGTTATCAGTACCACCGTTGCCTTCTCTGATCTGATTTTCATTAGACAACGTGCTATTAGACTGAACGGGGGAAATGCATATCCTCTCAGAGACCCCCATGGATGAATTAAGGAGTTTACTGCTATCGCTTCCGGATCTGGAAACCAGCTCATATAGTTTGGGAGCTGAGCATTGGTTCTGTCTGCAAACAAATCTATTGTACATTGAACTGTGTTGTTCATTATCAGCTGGAATATGTCTGGATTCAACATCCAGCTGCTGGAGTCGTGACGGTGTCTGGACTCCCAATCTGCTATCAGGTTTTCCCGACCCGGGATGAATTCTGCATGAAGAGTTATGCCCCTTTTCAAACACCAATCCCATATGGATATTGCTACTTGATTGCACTGATTCGACACAGTTCCCCCCATTTTGTTTATATAGGTCAGAGCTGTCTTGTTGTCTGTTTGAATCAGAGCGTGAACATTTGTTTTGTTCCTCATGAAGGATTTTATTGCATTCATTATTGCCAGAAGTTCTAGGGTATTTATGTGGTAGTGAATTTCTGTTTGTAACCAAGGACCCCCTATCCTGACATTGTTGTATACTGCTCCCCAGCCTTGGTTGCTTGCATCGGTTTGAATAGTTATCATGGGTTGATGCCGTACAAGACTTTTCCCATTCCAGTTCTCTAATTGGGAAATCCACCAATTTAAATCTGATTTTGCTTTCAATGTTAGATGAACCTTCGCATCGTAACTTTGCATTTGTTTCAGTGACTGATTTTTCAACATCTGCAAATTTCGGTAATACAGAGGAGCTGGAAAAACTGCCTGAATTGCAGCTGTCAGGTTCCCTATTAGAACTGAGAGTTTTCTGACAGATACTATGTTGGATTCTTGAACCTGTCTGCAGATTTTTTGAATTTTCTGTACTTTTTTCTTGGGCAAGGAAAGTGTCATGTTTACTGAGTTCACTATGAAACCTAAAAATTCCAGTTCTTGTGTTGGTATTAGGACTGATTTTTCTAAATTTATCAGAAAACCTAAACCCTGAAGTACTTTCATTGTATTTTTGCAATCGATAGACGCTCTTTCTTGCGTTTGATTCATGATCAAGATGTCGTCCAAATATATGATCAATCTGATCCCTCTCTTGCGTAGTACACTTATTGGTACTTTCAACATTTTTGTGAAGACATAAGGGGCTACTGTTATCCCAAATGGTAGGCAACTGAATTCGTAAATTTTGTTCTTCCATTTGAACCTGAGAAATTTTTGGTGTTGTTGAAAGATGGGAATTGAAAAGTACGCATCCTTCAAGTCCAATTTTACAAGAAAATCCCCTTTTTGTAACATTTCCTGTATTAAATGAGAGCCCTCCATTTTGAAATGATTGTAACTTAAATAACCGTTCAGGACTTGAAGGTTTATGACAGGCCTCTGTCCCCCTCCCTTTTTCTCCACTAGAAAAAGAGGACTGAGGAAGCCATTGGAGTTGTCCAATACTTGATGAATTGCCCTTTTTTCCAGCATAGAAAGTATTTCTTGTTCTATAAGCTCTGATGTTTCCTGATTGAATTTTAGATCTGGAAAAAAGATTTGTTCTGTTGGTACTTGAACAAAGTCCAATTTTAAACCTTGTACAGTTTCTAGGATCCAACGATCTTTTGTCAGAAAATTCCAGTTTTGAAAAAAGTATTTTATCCTGCCCCCCACAGGAATATGATTCAATAATTCTACATTCTGGGGTAACACTACCAAGGAATTTGACTTTGTTACCTGAACTAGATCTTGTTTGGTCTTTGGGGTTTCCCTCTTTGCAGGCCCTTGTTGCTGTGTGCACCACGTCTGAACTGGCCCCCAAACTGGGTCTGCTGGGTTGACGTTGAGGGCCCCGGCTGAAAAAACTGGCTCTGGTCTGTAGGAGCAGGTTGACTGAAACGACTAGTAAATGACTTGTTAGACTTGTTATTATTACCATCTCTGGACCTCTTATTCCTTGGAAAAGACAAAAGCTGAGAAAGTTCTCTATTATCTTTACTTTCTTCCGTAAGAAGTTTTCTGAATTTATTACCAAACAGCTCAGATTTGGATTTAAGTAGAGCTTTTTTACCCTCGCTATCATTCAAAAGGTCCAAACAGTCTGGTAAAGTTTTGCTCAACAGAGACTTGCGTCTATCTGACATATATACGTAGTGTGCATTACCAATCAATACAATTGACCGCTGAACGATATCAATAACATCTCTAGGATCAACAGCACGACCTTTTTTCTTTAACTTTTCAGACTCATTCCACAAAATTGCTAGTGGACCAGTTGCATCTAATATGCGTGACTGAGTATTGATAATGGTGCGTTCCTTTTTATCTGACAAAGGAGTGAAATACTTCTTACGAAAAAGTTTTTTCATGAAACGATCAGTCTCTTTTGGTTTAAGACCTTTATAATTTGGCACTTTGCAGTTTTTAGTTACTTCCTGACGAGTGCGCTTTGAAACGCCCTGATTGGCATATTTAGAAATGTACTTAGTGATTTTCCTGGGAATAGCATCACCTTTTGAAATAATACTATTATCCGGATCAAATAAATTGTCTGAATCAGAGGAACTATCCTCGCTAGAGCTGCTAGAAGAAGTAGGACTTGTGTCCCTGGACTTGTGTTTACGTTTTCTACCGGAAATATTACCTGTGGAATTAGTTGCGGTTCTCTCCCTTTGCCAATTACGGGGGACTTTCTCAAAGTCCGTAGGAGAATCGCTGTCCGATAAATCAGAACCATTTGCTTGTTCTGCTGAATTGCCCTCATCATCTGGCCTATTTGTGCCCTGAATTGGCGTGTTCTCATTGCCCTTGTTTGGCGAATTCTGATGCCCTGATATGGCCTCGTCGTTGAAATCACGACGTTCAGAATCTGACACTTCTAAATTCAAAGGATCAGCTGTACGACTTGGAGTAGCTTTCCCTTTCGGGGAATTCAACTGTTTCTGTGCCATTTCGCATGAAATTACAAGTGTCCAAAAAAACACCCGTACTAAATGAAAACGAGCTAAAATTGAAAAGCATTGAGTTTAGTTGACACCTGTTTATATACCGGTACAGGTGAACACATGTGTATCCACCTGTGACGACGAGTTCATTTTTTCTATCACAGGGGTATTTTTACCTTTAAACAGCTGTTTTACCGAGTTAAAATTGAAGGCATTGCAATGTTATATCTTATGAATTTTCCGAAGTATAATTTAATTTTTTGAAACTTAACATCATCAAATCATTGATTTCCATGACATTTGAATAGGCTTTCTTGTGTACAAAAAAACAACTTGCATACAAATTTTTGCAAGAAACTTCTGAAAAAAGAATATCAGATGTTGATGAATAACTGGAGTCCAGATGTTTTGTATAATCAATTCTGTTGGAAGAGGAGGGACATGTACAGGGTTCCTTACAAATTTTTTAGATCTTTTTCATATCATGATCTTCCTGTTTTGTCTAGGTCATATCATTCATCTGCATTCCAGTACTTGGACAGAGGTTGTACCACCCTGACACACTTCTGTGTAGCCAAAGGCAAAACAGAAGCTATACTTTGATGCTGAAGGGTGGTGCAATCTCAGTGTCCATGGGTATAAATGTGATAATATCTGTGTCTTTGTCCAATTAAGATCCCCAGCATTTTATTCCTTTGAACATTTTTTATATGTACACATCACTTTAATGGTGAAATATGCAACCAATTTTCAAGATGTTCAGCATGTGTGAATAAGTAAATAAATCCTTGACCTTGTAACTAACCTCTTGATTGCCATAATCAAAATTTATTCATTTATAAATAACAGAGGAGAGTAAAGTCATAATATCTGTGCCTTTGTCCAATTTAGACCAGTATTTCTGAGTATTTCAGGAATAGAATGTCATTTCAACAATTTTATTAAAAATGAAGGGGTCAAATGCAATATTTTACACATTTCAGGGGGTAAACGACATATTGATATGGTAAAATACCATCATTTGTGATTAACGGAAACACTGAAGACCCAAGCGTTTTATTCCTTTGAACAGTTTTATGTATGCACATCACACATAAAAGATGAAATGCACCCAATTTTCAGGGTGTGTAGCATTAATCAAAATTTATTCATTTATCAATAATAAATATTCCACAACAGTAATTGTGTAGGGCATAATTTCTTCCGGATGAAGTATCATCCAACATCAAAAGTATCACATTTGATAGTGGTACAACGATATACTGAAGTATGATACATGTATGTTGTGGTATTTTGATCACGATTCGATACATGGTAGGACTAGTGCCGATGCATGATACTTACGATACGGATACAGTGCTTGGAGCATTAGCGGAGGAATATATAGAACATTATATAAGGGGAGGTAATACTAGTAGCCTGGGTTCCTGACTTGCTGCAAACTGTCTGCCTTGCTACATGGCAGAGCACAGCGTGGGCCAGGATACCAGGCTATGTATATTAAAGAGCATGGAGGTCGAAATTCATATGGAAACATTTTAGTTTTCCCAGTAAAAGCTACTGATGGAGTACCTTTTCTACACAATCGACATTTCACAATACGTATTGCAGTATGTATCGTGAATGGTCTACACTATTGCAATATGTATTGTTTGTTAGTCTGATATATTGTTGCAGCCCTACCATTTGATTTTGGAAATATTTCACAGTGCTATATTTTCCAGACATGAAATTTCTTCTACAAAATTTTGAAAACAAAAGATGTGAAATATTGTCCCGTTTGAAACAAAATTAGTCATATGTTTTAAATTTATATTAAATATTACAGAGTAGATAGATTTAAATAGGAAACTTGAAAAATATAGTGATAAAAATTTAATCGTGGCATAAACCATATGTAAATCAGGGATGAAAATTAGAAATAGAATCTCAGGGGTCAACTGGGCCCTTACAATTTTAAATCTGGGGGCCCAGAAATAAACTTAGGGGCCCAGACACAAATAATCAAATAGCTACAGGTACAACTCTATTTATTTTTAGTCCCTGGCAAACTTGCTGAAAACTACGTCTTCCTCCAAATCAGAGTCTATACCACTATCTCCTTCATCAGATTCATAATCAGACTCATTATCAAAATATTTCGCAGACATAGCTTCAGCTTCAGTCTCTGGTACTTCTACCTCACTGTTACTCTCCATCTGTACATCCTCCACTTCACTTTCCTGTCCCTCACAGACTCTACTTCATTCACCTGTACTGTATTCTCTATCTCTTCAGTTGTCTCATTCTTAACCTCAATTACCTCAGACTGACTCTCAACCTCAATTACCTCAGACTGACTCTCAACCTCAGTTACCTCAGACTGACTCTCAACC
>JAOXYI010576662.1:0-15269 GCA_028566495.1 Lithophaga antillarum
TGCAATGACACAACACAGTTAAAATATAAGCAAATATCTGTCAGTAGAACAGCAGATATGACAACACAAACTTCTACAAATATCCAGCGCGTAGATAAGGTATTCATGAGAAAAAGAAAGAAAAGACAGCAGCACAAATTGCCACGGACAATCAGTTCGAAAACAGCCCAAAGCCTGAAAAAAAAAACAAACAAACAAACAAACAAACAAACTCGTACAGATAACGAAAATGAAGACAATATATGATGTTCAGGGAAACGAAGATAAACATGTACAGACAATCAAAGGGGAGACAAGATGTACTAGAACAGAACTAAAGATTTGATAACTCGAACTTCCACCGACAACCGAAGAGCTTATAACATACTCCGTTAAAAATTAAAGATGTGATAACTGCAAAATTCCCGAAGATGAGACAAGAATTTATAGAAAACATCTACGAATTTGTCACCTCAAACTGTAACCCACCATCAAAGATCAGACAGCATTTTCCGACAAACAAAACTGAAATGGGGGAGAAGTCCTAGATATCACATTAAAGATTTAATATGACGTCAAACAGGTAACCGGCGGTGGGACAATGTGTTCTGGCAAAACTCTGAATATGTTACAGCTAATTATCTTAAAGACAATAAAATATATAACACGACATTTCAGAGAGAGAGAGAGAGAGAGACTATTTGAAAGTGCAAACATTCGCAGGCAACCAAATTGAGACAAGGTTATCCAAAACAGATCCGATGATTTGATAAGGACAAATATTCACATATATAGCAAAAAGAGTTTTGGAGGCTACAAGCTGAAATTTGATTGTCTTTTGTGCTAACCGTGGATATTATTGTGAAAATATAAATTGTGCAACGCATGAAAAACAATTTTGAGTTCGATATTTGTTGTTGAACTATGCATTTACTTGTTATTACACTAATGGTGTCAACTCTTTCCGAATAATTTGGCATCTGTAAGGGAAATAACAAGAATTACCTGTGCATAACATTTTATAGTCTGTACAAAATCGCGCACCGTGAAAGTCATTGCTTGAAATCGAAGCTGTCAACTGGACGAGGAAATGTAAAAATATTAATGTTCCACCTATAGGAAAAGGTGGATCCTATAAATCTGTTGTAAATGCACTGACAAAGCCTAACTTTTCATGTCTGCATGCAACATATATAATTAAATCTATTTATTTGCATTATTCTATCTTTTAATTATAAATAATCATTTTATTTTACTATACATTTATGTCATAACCACTTCATTTTGACTTAAGAAATATGCAATTCCTTTAGGTTTTATTTGTCGAAATAACGATCGTTCGATATTTTGTGTCGACGTTAAATTACCGTTGATAACTAGTTAATCTCTGAAATTTTCTTTGCCCAAATAATATCAAGATTTTACCTTGATATGATGTTGTCTTTATCACGTCAATTAACTTTCTCACTTCAACTTATTTGAACATAAGTTCGAAATTTCCAAATTTACATATAATCTGCCTCTTTCATTTGCTTATGAACAATAAATCATCAACAGTATTTTGTTTTAAATAACATGGTACAAATCACAATCAAATCAATCATAACCTTAAGATTAGAATCCTCTTGAAAAAAGTCACACATTTTGTTTATTAATGTCTGTATGTCTTTTTGTGATAGATACCTTCAGAGTATTTTGAAATTTTAGAGAGGCATACGTTTCATTTACAATTAAAACGTGACACATTAAAATCGATGTCAATATTCTTATACTGAATCGGCTTAAAAATAATGTTTTTACAACGTCAGGAAATCGACGTTGTTTTACTGTGGATTCTGATTGTCTGACAACGTCGAGACTACTTTCAATCAGAAAATGACGTTCATTGTCTTCTAGCATGCTTCTTTAAAGTTGAGGCAAATCTTAAATGTTTTTTTAGTTTAGAGGATAAGACTTAAGTAGTGGACAGGATTTCAACATACAAAATGATTTTCTTTAGAAAATACTGTGAATTAATTATTTTTCGTGGGATATAATAATAATGTGCCAAAATCAGTTCGAACTCATGAGTCGTAAAACAATGACTAATCAAAATGTGCAAACAACTGGGATATGATAAACTCCAGCATGGAGTGAGACCAGGTGCGTCGACAGGGTAAGCCTATCCTGCTATGCATGTATTACCCGCCATGCAACCCCAAAATCATGTCCGGTAGCAAAGGTCAGAAAAACGTTCATGACACATTCAGTAGTAAATACAAAAGGACACGTGTAGGATCAATACATCCGCAGCAAGTTGAGACACTCTACCGAAATATTAAACCGAGCGACCAACTAGTGATGGCGAAACGAAGATTTCAACCTTTCTTCCTCATATCCTTGCTTGAGTAGTTTTTGGGTTAGAAGTAAACCCCTATCAGAGAAATCCTTGGAGTAAGAACAGGCTCTGGCATAGCGTATCAACTGAGACGCGTAAACTCCATATGCCGGGGAACAGGGTATATTACTACTCAGGAAAGGGAAGTTGACTATAGAAAAACTAAAATCGTCACGTTTGTCATAAATCTTAGATTGAGTTGTCCATCTGTGTCAATTTCCAGGAAGAGGTCTAAATATGAAGCAGACCCTTCTAGTGTCTGTAGTATCTTTTATTTCAAGTTTACTGGGATATATGAGATGTAAACATTCACTGAAATGAGGATTATTGAGAGACCGCACATTATTAATATATCTGAAAGTGAAATTAAAGGATTTAGCCAGATGTCGTTTCTTCTTATCTTTCAGAAGGTTTTGTATAAACTCTGCTTCATATGAATACAAAAACAACTCGACTAGCAATGCAGGGTTGCACAATTAGCACCCTCTGGAATTTCGACTGTCTGAAATATCAGCCAACCAAATTCGACGAATATGTTGTCAATCAAAACGTCCAGCATTCTCGTTATGTCTGTTTCGGATATCTGTTTTTGGAATCGGTATGGTTCTTAACAAAGTAGCACTTTTCTCGATCGAGAAACTAAAATTAATATGTTTGTTTACCGTTCTTATAAACGAAATACCGTTCAGTGAGAAGTCTCAGGCGTTCCTTCAACTTTGAATGAGGTATAGTAGTGTAGAGAGTAAAAAAATCGAAAGGCGTTATACTAGTGCAGAAATTCAGTGACTGTGAACGCAGACAAGTAGTCAAGCAAATCTTCGGAGTTTATAAGAGTCCACATCTGATTGACACCACTAATTGAATACACTTTTTCACAATATTTTTGAAGGTCTTCTGTTTGTAAGAACCACGGAAAGTGGTTTTGTGGAGCATCGAGAAGATCCCGCTATTAACTTCTTTATATGGACACTTATATAATTTTGGTGTCAAGTACAAAAAAGGAAGGTCACACTCCTCATCCATGATGTTGATTCCAAAGGGGAGAATGACTGATTTATGGTTATCCAAGATTTCCTCCTTTTTAAGTGTAGTGAATGTATATGTAGGATTTCCAGATGCATCATTGACTCCAAGTTCTTTGATTAGGCATTCAAAATATTTTTTATACAAATACGATATTGTTACAGGCTCTGTCAGCTGGAACAACAACATATTTATCCTGCAGGGTGTTCATAGCATTCAATACTTTCGGGTTATGGAAAATAGAAGGAACTCTTGTGCTCATAGACCTTTTTAAATTGTTTTCTCTTTTGTATGAATGATCTCACTGTTTTAATCCATTCTGACAGTGGGTCGGGCTCAACTGATTCTCGTTTTTCCTACTTTTTTGTATAGTCCTCCACGGACTCCATCAACAATCTTAAGTTATTTTTCCGGTTGATGGTTTGTGGTAAGTGATAATTCGGGCCCTTGGCTAGTATTTCGTGTAGTTTAGTATTGTTAACAGTACCACAGTCATCAGGAATAACATGCCCAGCAGGACTATAATTGAAAGGGGATGACAAAAAAGAGCAATCATGGAGGTTTGGATTTGAGATCGTCAGGGTTCAATGTTTGCAGTACCCTTTTGTAATTAAAACTATTGGATGCAATGGGTTTATTGTATGTATAGGAAATCACAGGTAGTTTTTTGTCCTTGAAGTATGGTGGTATTTTCCCTGGACAGGTTTTTGTTGGAAATTATTGCTAATGTTGAAGGCATCCAAACTCTTATTAGCAAACTTAACTTTGAAGAAGTGACGCTTGACATCGGCATCCAAAGTAGAAGTCATCGATTGGAATAGCCTATGGTTAGCAATATCCATTATAATAGCCACAAGCCTGTATTTGTTTGCATTTAGATATGTTACTCCTATTATTGTATGCAGTTTAGACAACGGTTTGGAAAAAAGCTTGGGATATCAGTTTTCGTGAATATCGTAATTCATTTTAATCTAAAACCCCAAAACGAACTCTAAACTCTTAACAAAAATATAAAGAATCAACATCTTTATACGTTTTCACTAAGAAATCTTCAAATCTTTTTTCATTCATCTTAAATATGCAGAGCTTGGTTGGTTCGCAAATAACATTTCCAGAACTTCGTTGAACAGAGTTAACTACGGAAACGTTTTCTAAAAATTGTTAACCCTTAACTTTCTCTTTTTTCTCATTATTGATATTTTGTAAAGGAGGATTTGTGATTGATTTTAGAAATGCTTATTGAAGCCAACGACACTATGTAATTGTATGTATTCCTTTGACATTTATCACAGATACTAACAATTTTGATGAAGTCTGCATCCAGGAAGGTTGTAATTTCCTGATATTATTTAATAATGAATAAAGATCTGAATGGACTGCCAAATGTAAGTAAATATTTTAACTATATTTAAAAAAAACTTTCCACTGTGTTTAAATGCGTATGTACTTGTTGTTATCATTTATGAGTGAAAAATTGTCAATCAAGTCAATCGAATTACATTGTCCTCCACGCGCAGCTGCAAATTATATTTGATTATCAGGTATTTGACACATACGACCGCATACAGAAACCTTAATACTATTCATATTCCTGATAATGATTCGTCAAGTAGATGGAGTTAAGCTTACAAAAACCTTGTCTATATCCTGTTCCTACAGTACAGTTGAAAATCAACATGTTTGAATGCATTTAAAAATGATGCTTTGTCTCAAAGACATTAAAGAAATCACGAAACGTTAAGTAGTGGCATACCTTTAGGAGAAGGATATTGTGAAATTATTATGGATTTACCGTTCGTTTAATTCAAGAAATTAAAACCCGAACGAAATGCAAATTCTAAAAACAATTTTAAAGAAGCTCTTAAAGTCCACCAATTAAATTACTTTCAAAGCTCTTCATGAATTTTCACAACTTAAAGATTTTGGTCTTTCCCCTGAATATATCCTGAATATGGATCTGGTCGTCCATGTTTAACTATCAGAGATATTCAGATTAAAATACTTGTATATTCAATTTTGTTGTGACAGTATTATCTTTTACAATTAGCAGCCTTAAAAGTTATAAAATTGAAAGGCCTAACCTCTGCCAAACCCTTAACCAATGACCTATATCAAATGTGAGGTATTCAAGGCTCGAAGCGAAAGAAATGTCCGAACTGAAAACAAAGTTATGAGAAAATTGTTTTGTTAGATTGACCATCGCCTTGTTCTTGATCACAGCTGTAACTGGTGATAACATAAGACTATGTCTTATGATATTCAGCCTAAAAGCATTTTAAAGTTAGGGTAAAAAATGTGTAGACTTCTGTAAGTAATTGCTAGATGAAATATAGAGGAATTTCACCTTGTTATTCTTGACATTTTGAACGACGATTCATTTTACTCTGTCTTATAGTGTTTTACACAAAAGAAGAAAAAAGTGATGTTAACGACGACCGGAGATAAAGGATTGTGTATGTATTCAATCATAGATTGTTATGCCTCCAATAGTGATGGCTGTTCTAATTCCGATTGTTGCAAATGATACTTTTAACATTAATATTAAAATATAGATTTGATTTTTGGAGTTCTGTTTGTGTTTTATTTACGTTTTTCTTTGTGTTAATTTGTTATATATTTATCAAGACTGTTATTTTTATTATCATTTCACGCAAATCTACTGTCTCCATTTCATTTCAATGACAAAGCACTCCTTCCTTCAAGGGGCCTAAGAGGCCGAGTGGTTAGGGTCGCTGACTCATACATTGTAACCACTAACCTAACACCGCTGTTGCGGGTTCGCGTCTTGCTCGCTTCGCTTCATGTGTAAAGATTTCCAGGCACCTTCCCAAGGTCGGGGGTTTCACTGATTCAGCTAAATAGTTGTCTGCGCTTTCCTCCCTCAGTAAATGTGGTAGTTACGATGCAGCTGAAAAAAGTGCTGAAAGTGACAATAAACCATAACATTCAACGACCCAATCAACCAGCCTTTCCTTCAATATATCTCATTTTGTTATTTATTTAAGTTTAAATAGTTACAAAATCTTTTTCATATGTTTTCATTTCCATTACGATAGAGACAAACCATAAATCAGACATTATTGCCATAAGACAATCAATGTTACCTTCATTTCATTTTATCGTTGGTACATTCATTGGTACACTAAAAGTTCTGGACAACTTCTGCTTAAGACAAAAACCCAAACGTCAGTCTATGATATCTTCCAAGTACATCAATTTCATAGCTAACAACTGCTATATGGGTGAGTCAAACGCACAAAGAAATAGGAGGGTATAGAAAGGGTATCCGTCTCCCAGTTGCCGGCACTGCTCTCTCGCCTCCCGCCCTTTGTTTCCCAGCTCTCGCCCTTTGTCTCCCAGCTCCAGCCGATTTGTCTGTTTTCCACGCCTTGTCTCCTGACTTCCGCCCATAGTCTTCCAGCTCCTACGCTGCCTTCCAGTCTCCCAAATCCCCTTCCACTCCCTCAAATAACCCAGTAGGTACCGTCTGGTCGAAAAGACGCATTAACAGTGATCTTGGAAATCAAATCGTCGTTGCAAAAACATTGGATCAACGTCGATAATACCTTGATTTTTTCGAACGCTGATTCAGTGTTGGTTTAAGACATCGATATCTCCAACTCTATATCAACGTAAAACTGACAAATATTACTCCACAATAAAATCGGCCCAGCAGCGATGCACCGCTTACAAAGTAAACTTTACACTGACCAAAATAAAGAACGTTTATATTTTCAAGTTCTAATTTCGAGTTTGAACTACAAATGTATCTAAATCGAAACTTATATGAGAATATTTAAAGTTAGTTGACAATATTTTCTGGTTATCTAATGACTTATTTAAGAGAAAATGCAGTATTCACAGCTTCTTTTCATTGTTATAAGTGCCATTATTTTGAGTGGTCTTATATGCTACATCCATTTGCATTACGTAATATTGTTACCGGCATATACTTCTATAATTTATTTATTTTTTGTATAGCTGTCATATGAACAATACCTAATCAATTTGCAACTGAGCACAGTTCCTTTACATCAGACGTATGATTTCACCACTCGGGCATAGTAACTTATTTAGTTTGGCTGTCATTTGGTTTTCCCAATACAACACTTATTTTGACGGAATACAGAGATAACATGTTAATTACACACATATATTTAATAAAAAAAACATAGATCTCTGTCTCCCCGAGGGTACCCGGGGTATAGAAATAGAACCCCGGTTCTCCACCTTGCGGGGTGAAACCCCTCCTAAACGGAATGTCCGCTGGTTGTGCGGGATGATAAATACACAACCACGTCCGTCGGATGGGGACGTAAAATCCGAGGTCCCGTGTTGGGAGAATGCCACACCCTACACGTTAAAGAACCCTTGTAACAAAGCTCTTCGTGAGTGGTCCGTAAGTGGCAGTTGCAAAGCTAAATTTCCCGCCCCTACCCACTGTATCCCCCTTTACCTGTGGCAGTCAAAATGTCCGCCCAATGGCCTGTCCCGTCCCCGTGTAATAATTAAAATTGATTAACTTGTTCTCGTCCTGAATATACCTGAAATATTGCTCGCTGGACGTTAAACAAACAATCAATCAACAGATCTCTGTCGGATATGCAGACTGCCTTGCACAAAAAATAGTAGTCGAGTACCAGCCAGTATCCTGAAGCCAACAATCTAAGGTAGAGTATTGAGACATCAAAAATATTAATAGAAATTATTATTGAGTTGCTATACATCGTTGATATACATGCATTTGTAGGATAAGAAACCGTATTTCCTAAGACTGTTATTCTGTGATATACTTTAATAAATAAACGAATGAAAAGAATAATAAAAGTTTATTACAGTATAGAAGTTTACTAATATGTTTTTTTTTTGTATTTGAATGTAAACATAAACAATGTAGTAAGTGAGTTCTGTTATGTTTAATGTTCAGTTCTTAACATTGTCCAAAAAATATCTTAATTCATCTATATGATTAACATAAGCTGAATAGCAATACCGACAAAAGCCTAACGCATTTCTGTTACCTTAAGGATAGGATCCAAATGATTATTCATAACACTCCAGCTGCAAATGCTGAGTATTTGTTCAAAAACTCATCTTCATCCATTTACAGTTTAAAAGTTGTAAATTGGCCATGATGCATGAACAGTAATTTTGACAAGGCCCTACCAATTTCTGTTATCCGCCCGGGGATGCGGATGGGGTCACTTGCAACAATCATCTAATGATGATTAACATTTTCGCATGACATCTTGTTCATCTATTTATTTAAGTGTCAGGCCTGAACTGAATTGCAATTTTCCCTCAAGCCCCCGCCCATTTCTATGGTCTTGGCTGTGTTCGTGACACATCATCTAATGGAGCTAAATATCTATGTAGAAAATTTTTGTTAATCTATATGCTGGTTTAAAACTTAAGTTCGAAACTGGACATGAGCTGAATTGTAACTTTTACAAAAACGTACCCATTTCTGAGACAAAGGGATAGGGTCATATGGCACATTGTCTGATGGTGCTTAACATTTGTGCAAAAGTTATTTTGATCTGTTTAATGGTTTAATAGTTACGGACGGACGGTAAGCAAAACAAAATATGTTTCCCAAGGAACGGGAAGATATAATTACGAAATTAACATGATAATCGATGGCTATTAAGTCATTGTTTTGTCCATAATTAAAACAATCTGTACATCTGGTATCGTTCTCTTTTTCGAAACAAAATACTTTATGTTTTGCTTTCAATAATTATTTCATTGTTTTTCGCAGATGCAAAGAATAATGGCAACAACATAAATGTTTTGATCTATACGAAATAAGCATAGCCCCAATGTTACTTAATTACTGATTCATATAAATACAGAGAAGTAATTAAATTTCTACCTATTTTATTGTTGGTGTAAACGCCCTGTAATGAAATTCTTAATGACATTCTTTGATATTCATATCACAGAGACAATAACCCTTAGAATTGTCGAGAAATCACATTTTTTATACCAAGCTTGCTTTGTACTTACCCTGACATCTGAGGATTCCAACAAAGTTTTCCCTAGAAAATATTCACACTTTGCTGTCTCTATAATCATATCAAGTTTGCAGACATCTAAGGATTCCAAAATGGTTTTCCCTAGAAAATATTATCACTTTGTTGTCTCTTTATAATCATACCAACCTTATTTTGTACTTAACCAGACATCTGAGGATTCCAACAAAGTTTTTCCTAGAAAATATTATCGCTTTGCTGTCTCTTTATAATCATGGTTCGTCGTACTCGCATTAAATAATAAATTTCCTCATGTAACTCTTAGTGGAAGCCGGTAGTTACGTTACCTAAGGGGTTAATCGCGTTCTATTGTGCAAAAAATATATTTAGATATTTTTTCTCCTTTACACAGGCATATTTTAAGTTGAACTTGACATTCGCTACATTTATTCTCATAGACTTTGCCACGACAGAGGAATGATACAGGGGTTGTGTTTTCATCTACTTTACCACACGAAAAGGAGTCTCGGTAATACAGACATCTGTGACATCGTTAAATGCATTCATACATTTTTATCAGATCTATAGGAAATTCGATGGCCATGTGATCTAAGGTTTTATTCACATGCACATGTAGCCTAAATGTTTTAGTGTACTTTCCCGAACCTAGACGTACATCGAAGATCAAGAGATTCAAAGAATTCGTTGCCTTAGTTGTGTATATGAATTATTCTACTTATCTCAATTTTAGCAGTTTAATCATTATTATAGCATATGATAAAATATCAAAAGAGTTTGTCTTACATGCTGTGTGGAATTGCTTTGTACTTTGGGCAACACAATGAGTGTCCTATATGAATCAAAGAAATGTTCACCTTTTCGGAGCTCGATTTCAATCGATTTTCATGGTAGTTAATGTTGTCCTGTTTGTTAGTTTTCAGTGTGGTTTATGTCCTACATTGTTCATTGTTCGTGTCTAACAGTTTAATAGTTATTATAGTATATGATAAAAAAATATAAAGAAAGAGTTTGTCATGTAGTGTGGAATTGCTTTGTAAACGATGGGTGCTCTGTATAAAGTAAGAAATATTCCCCTTTCCGGAGTACCAGATCCCACTCTCAATTTCATGGGAGTTTGTATTGTCCTGTTTGTTAGGTTAGTGCTATTTTTGTCCCACACTGTTTATTGTTCTTTTCGTTGTCTGATTGAACAGACTTTGGATGCCGCTTTCGTAATCTTCTATACCTACTCTAAATTTCTATGTCCAATTACCTACATATCTTGACGGTGACAGTAATGATACCATTTTCCAAATGAAACTGACTCGCTAGTTAGAGGTGAAGCACAAGGTTTTTCTTCCGTTCATCCTTTTTTCTTAGGTAAAAAAATCGAGCCTTTGGTTATACGGGAGTACAGAGTTAGGATTGGTCATGGAGAAAATCCGATATTTGATGCGTTCTGTAACGTCATTTTGAACTTCCTTGTTTGCTGTGTAATGAAGAGCAAAGGAACTAAAATTTTGACATGACATTACAAAGAAATAATAATCTTTCATTTTCGTAATTAGGTAGTTAAAAGTACCCTACTGGGTAAAGTTTATCCAAGTACTTACAATGTCCTACAATTTATATACCTTTCAATATTTACTTAATAAAATAAGCACGCCTTTGCTTTGACGTTATCAGGTACCAGGACGTCCCAAATACCATTACCAGTAAAGTGTAATCACAGAACTTTCTCGGACCAACGATAAACTTCGTACTAACTCCGTACTCCCGTATTAGAATGTAAAACCCCATGATCAGTTGACATTGTTCTCTCAGTGCACTTCATATGAACATGTCTTTATCTGAATGAAGGATACTTTACTTTGAAGTGAAATGTAATAACATTATCTCGCTAATAAAGTGGATGAAAATCATACCAGAATTCCGAGACATTAAAGCAGTGTCATTAATAATGCTCATTAAACTTACTCCAAGGACAACTTTCTCATTAGAAACAATTTCAGGAATGTACAACTAATAGGTTAAACGGATAGACAAACTGTATTACACTGTATTAAATAGCAAATTATGCTAATAAGTTCTAAGCCCGTACATAAAGATCAATACTGTAGGCTTTAATACACAATGAGAAATAAAAATGCGTACGTTAGGAATTATTTTGCCCAGTGATTAACATTTCCTACTTTTAACCTTTGTACGGCTGATGCGGTCAGTGCTTTCCTTCACATTTGATGAACTACTTGATATAGAGCGTCAATATTATGAGTTATTCCTATTGTATGCTGGAAACGTCAGAATCATTGGAATTTTGTTTTTTTCAAATTTTAATTATATTTTGACGCGTATTTTGTTCTTTAAAAGTGCATCCTCAAAAATGTTAGAAAAACGTAGGGTTGGCATCAAAAATAGAGATGGTTGGACGACAGGAAACACATATCTTTATTGGCCTAATGAATAAATATGATTTATTTTCATCGCCAATGATGCATATCAACATAGAAGATATAATATTAGAATCAACAAACTATTTTTGAAACACATTATACATAACGGTACACTGCACAAAATTTATTGTGTCTGAACAGTTTGATATTAGAGAACTCATATTTCTTGATTTACCATATGAAGTAATTACTCAGAGGTGGGTAAGACAGATATTATGTGACACTGCTTAAACACCTTCTCCATTCAACTCGATATCGCAGAAATACTAGTAAAATGAAACTTTAAGACCAAAAACGTTTAGCAATTTTACATTTTTCTTTGCAGCTGAAAAGTAATTAATGAGATACATAATCCAAACAGCTTACAAAAATCAAATAAAAAAAATCAGAGGGATATAACAGTTGAGTAACAGAAATTTTGTTTTAATTTCGCATATCTTTTCTTTAGAAATTAAGAATAAAATTTATGCACTTAAGCATTGAGCGTGCTTTAATTAAGATTAAAAAAAAAAAAAAAAAAGATTCCATGCGTTTAGATCTTTTCGATTTATGTGATTTCAAATTGCTGCTTTTGCAAACATTAGGACTGAAAACACTGTAAAGATGCAAATAGCATTGCAAATATATACCTCAAAACATCTTTAACATTCGTTTTCCTTATTTGATAATTTCACAAACGCATTAAACTGTTCTTGGTTTGGTTTAACAAAAACAGTTTGTTGAAAGCGGTATCGTCACACCCTGTCAGCATAATTTACTGATGTGTGCTTTACTTCTCAGCAAAACTTAAATACACCGTGCCCGAAAATACCAAATAGTTCGTTAAAATCCATCGCAAAAATGAAAGTTTTAGTGCTGCATCTGTCTTGCCTCACACAAGAAAGAGAACTGACTTTATAAATGCCAATTTTAAAGACAAAAAATATGAAAACCAAAAACTGGAACTAATCGGTTATATCGGTTGTGGAAGTAAAATAGACAATTTGAGAGTTTTTACAGACAATTAAATCATTATGTTCATTTACACGGTTGTTATATTTTTTGCAGGGATTCAATTCAAAAGAAAACATACAATAGTTAATTAAATTGCCTAAGGCTATATTCTATTTACTTTTAAAACGGCTTTTAAAATAGTTTTCCCAAGGATAGGATAATGAAATTTACATTATTTATGTAAATTACTGACGGAGATTGTTTGATATCTAAATTAAGGATCTTTCATGACCTAATGGTCTAGATATTTCATGACACTAACAGGAATTTACTTTAAACTTTAAGCCGGGTTGAAAAAATTGCGAAACAATGTCTGACTCGATAAAGAAAAGTAGTCAATTTTAAGACAAGATTGATTGCGGTTCATTAATCTATGTTAAATCACTGCGAATTGTTTTAACATGTTCAAAGATTAACCTGTAGCAAAACAATCATAACACGGATTAACTGGGATTGATTAAGTTCAGCAGTGCCTGTTTCAAAATAAGTTTGATGATTTAATAAACTGAAAAAAGACATAATTTTTTGCAACTAATTTAAGACTTACTAATTGATCTTAAGTCATATTTGATCGATTTAGCCCAAAAGAAATTTATAAATGTATTTTGTACTTGTTTTACAGCTTATTAAATACTAGGTTGTAAGTTCACATCTAACCTAACTTAGGGTGAATACAAAACGATAAATCCATTCGCTTTTTGTTTCGTTTTTCTCTTTTGTTCATACTGTTGTCTTGTTATGCTCGGACTGTGATTTTTAACTAGCTATTGATATTGCCTTACTTATGTCTATATTTCAGTCAAGGCTGTTATGGTCACCTCTTTTTATCACGCGATAATTGAAAAGTAAGACCTTGTGTTCGCTAAATTTCTAGAGTTTTCTAACAACAACGGTCTTTGAATAAAAACAATTTTTAATATAAAACTATGATAGACATGAATAAATGGGTCAATATTATGACAATAATGTTTGGATAAGTATAGACAAACAGGGTTCCGGAAGTTCATATTGAATTGCGGGCTGCCTCTTGAAAGACTACATATATCTAAGGCAGTGGAAAGTTGTACTAAGACGCCCACCACAAGAAAAGGAAAAAGTAACAAAAAACTATTCTATTTCTATAGTACTTTTAGAATGACTATAAAAATAGCTTTTGTTCCCAGTAACCTATCAGAAAAACGATTGATATAAAACTGAGTGCCCATATATTGGAAATTTTAAAGGAATTATTCTCTTCAAATGTTCGAAAGTGACATGTTTTCTAACATAATTCAATAACATGCATAATGTATAGTCTAAGTATAATGAATCAATGATTGTTGCTATAAAACATAGTAAACCAATATGCAGATAGAATAATATTAATGCAGTATTGCATTTTAGTCACTTTGTATGGTGTATCGGATTAAGAAGTCGTCAAATGCAGTATATTAAGGTCTCTAGAATATTAATTGTAATATTTACATTGATATTGGAAAAATTCAGATCTGTGTCAGCTTGGGCAACACATAAAAGTTTGTGTCAGGTCAGGAAAAGATATAATTCATTATTCTAAAGTAGAATACATTGTATATTTCTTAATTTGATGTTTAATTTCTGGAATGAACCTTGTGATTCATGAAAATCATTTGCCTAGCCATTAAATATTAAATATACCTGTCACATATTCGATACATACAGTTTGTTCTATGTAATCAAAAACTGGTAACTCCAAAAAGCAAAATGAGAATTGAGGTTCGGATTTCACAAGAGAGATGTTGTATCCTATCAAAATATATACTCTCGTTTGAATCTGTACATTGAATTTCGTGTTGTCCAATGTTTAGCTCATTTTTGTTATTATATCTTACTTTTGTGCTAATATTCGTACATATGCAGTGCCTGTATTTTTCCATGATAACCTCTTGGCATTCCTGCTGTGTTGTGTAGCTATATATGGTTTAATAAACTCTTAAATATCCCATTCTCCAAAAACAAAGTATGTTGTTTTTATACTTTCTTGATTGACATTTACTTCTGGTGCAGCTTTCGATAACGAAAAATTCAATTCGTTGTAGCTGTTTTGAACAAAACGAAGTAATTTGCGTCTATGTTTTCTCTAGCATAAAATCGTATTCATTACTTGAAAGCATCGTCATTGCGTAATAATTATGTAATTTAGACTTTCCAGGAAAATGAAACATGCTGAATATGATGGGATTAGACCTAGCTTTACACGAAACCAGACGCAACAATAAACACGATGTTTACTTCGCTAGCACTCACAGAAAAGTCCATACTGCTTTAACTCCGAATAATAATTATGGGGCCAATTTTTTGTATTCGTAGTTGTGATAAGAAAGGCGAGAGAAAACCGAAGGAGCATTCAAGGTGGAACAATTGGAGGACACAGGCAACATCGGGAACGAGGAAGACGAGAACAAACAAACGACACACGATCATGCAACAGAAAACACAACACAGAAAAAC
>JAOXYI010577765.1:0-15264 GCA_028566495.1 Lithophaga antillarum
ATTTTAATTTTTGTGAAGGTACCCATTTTTTGCACAGTTAGCTGTATGTAAATAGGATGACTTTTTCTTAATGTGTCTCTTAATTTTTTGTAAGAAAACTATCTAGGCATCTTAAAAAATATTTCAAATCAACTGTTGCACAAATTAACAACATTATTCAAAGATATTCCCATACTTGATTGAGAGAGACGTTTTAGGTCAAAATCAGTGTTATCTTTATTTATAAACTGAAATTGTTACTTAGAAATAACTTCTTAGGCTTTGTGTGATAAATATATATGTCCGCTTAATATTTTTGTAAAATTTCAGATGACCTTAACAATTTATTTAGGAGAGAAAACAATATTCCTTCAAGTTTATGACCACAAGTTTTAGTTTGGTAAAATCCGGAATGTCCAATCAGTATTGTATGAACGAATTCGGATCTATTCAATCGTTATTATACCCTAAGTGTCAACAAATAGCAAGATCTTGTTTGTCATCAAACACGATATTTTTGCATTGATTTACCTTTTTGTAAACAGGATATTTGTACAAATACAATTTAATTTGTTCGTTGTTTTATACAATAAAAAAAGACCGTCTGTAGATATTGAGTGTTACGGATCAGATTTAGGAATGTTGACGGACGGCTATGTAAGAATTCCGTATGACGTCGCATTTTGTCAGTTATGCTACTTATTTAGAAAAAGTGGCTGAATGCAGTGAATTGGGACTACGATTTTGTCAAATACTCAAACGGAATTGAATCAGCTACAGAGAAAATACAATGACAGTTTTATCAAAGCCATTGAAAAAAAATATTGTGTCTTCTGATGACAACATAAAATCTCACAGTATACATGATCACTGCCTCTGGTCTTATTACAAATTTTACACGAATATACTAGAGTTTTAGTGCTTTGAAAGGCACACAGCATGATAATCTTGTAGATACGAAAGTTTTTTTAATATATATATTTACACGACGATGGTATCATGAGAAAATTTTGCATAAGTTGGAAAGTGACGTTGATACAAAGCACCCCCTCCCACTTATGCGGTATAGATAAGGGATGGTTTGCCTTTATATCTTCATATTCTAGCGTGGTAGGGAAAGTAAGTGTATACTGAATGTAATTTTGTTTTAATTTGTTATACAATATCATGGGGTTTTTTTTGGCTGTATGATATAACCAGACTGCGACAATGTGGGCTTCATGCAGACCAGGAAATGTTTGTCACATGTATCACATTCCTGAGTATCTCAACTAAGTCTACGCTTTTGTAAATTACGCTTTTCTGTTTATTTCACACGTATTTCAGTGTTAAGTTCGCACCAGTAAGTCAGTAAGGGTTATAATTTAAGACCTTTGAAGTGAAGTTAAAACGTCTTTTTTTTCACATAATTCAGTATGCCGTTACTAGTCAAAATTTATTATTTTTTAACATTTTACATTGATTTTAAGGTGACCAAATACCGTCACTCTTAACTTTACTGACACTTAAATAAAAAAGTTCAATTTTTGACCTTTGATCCCAGTTTCACAAACTTGTGACCATGTGATTTTTATGACAAACTTTATCTGATAGTACTATCTTTCCTCTTTCCATTGATATATACTATAGGTGTGTGTTCGATGGGTTGATTAAATCGAAAAAAAGCTTGATCTGGTCACCGGACTATTACATTTTGATACAATCAACATTTTATGTCAAACTTTTGCAATAAAGGGCTCTTTCCACTATGCACAATATGGCTGAAAGCAATAAAAATATTTAATGAGAGTATGAAAAATTTTTTGCAGAAACAAAATTTTAGTGGGTCAATCAGGAAACAGCAAACCAACAATTTTTTTTTATGGATGGCCCATTAGCAGCAAAATTCTTTCACACATATAATAATGTATTCAGTGGAAACTACTGTTTATTTACCTGTTCGTTAGAAGAATTAACTTCTGCACTTGATTTGAAACCAACTATTGCTAACAGATCTATTCTACAGATCATAAGTATATCATAGGCACTGATAATTCCCTGTAATATAAAACAAACAACATTCTGAGAATCTGAAATATTGGAGGAATGGGGAGGCAGGGTGTCAGCCATGTAGTCTATGGCATTCATCATGCTCACCCATACCACTAATCTATCTCTTAACACTAAAAATATCAGTTCAGTTGTGACTTTCACATCAGCTCTATTCTGAGAATGGTTTTAAGTTTTTGTTGCACTTTAAAGAATTCACAAAACTGTCTGTTACCCTTTTTTTTCAGTATACATTTACTTGCTTGAATAGACTTGACATACCCTACATAAATGTACATTAAAAATACTCTAAATATTAAAAAGAAATGTTCACATCTTGAATAAATATGTTTTACCATAAATAAAGGATAAAAAATATTCAGAATAACTTGAATAGATTATGAAATCACTCTCATCTAACATTTTATAAAAAATCCTGTCAGCACTGAAAAAAGCTTCCCGATTACACAATACACAATAACTGGGATACATTATTCTGACACCCAGCTAACCAGTCCCTGCTCGTTCTCCTACATACTCCATGCTTAGCGGGGAAGCAGCAAGAACTGATTTTACAAAGTCTCTGGTTTGACCGGACTGGGATTTGAATTCAATCTCCCACACTCCAGATGAGCACCTTAATCATTACACCAGAGATGGGGTCTTTAACATTGTAAAGAAGACAAATAATATCAACATACTATAACAGTTATACCCTGTTCTTTACACATCACAGACAGGGCACATAATACCATGCTGACGAACAACCATGACCAGGATACTGTGGATGGTCTATATAATGTAGCATAACTAACTGTAACAAAATCTGAAAACAGAAATTCTCATAGTATCAATTATAATATGTACATCTACTGTCTACAGTTATTTTATCAGATCAGAAGTAAGGGCCAGAACATTGAAAAGTGACAATATACCAAACAACCCAACCCTTAAATTCTTAAGTTATCATAACAAATGATGACAGATGTTGTGCAGTTCAGATATCCTTTCTGTATTGGATTGTATTCTACCAGATATGTTTAGAGTAGTTAACTTAAGGTAGGGTATACATTTCAATTCTAAAGGCTTGCATCGGCTGCAATGGGAAGAACAGCCATTAAGTATTATTTCTTTACCTGAACTGTCCTTCTTTTTGATGAAAAGTGTTTCTTAATCATACCATACACTATTATATATGTACAATGTCTTGTGCAATATGGACTTTAATGTTGTTATATTAAAAACTCTTATTTTACCCTGAAACCAAATTTATAAACACAATACAAACTTGTGCAAGATTATAAGAATGTACTATTATTGGAGGAAACCATATTTAGAAATACACCTATATGCAGAAACAGTTAAACTGATTACTGCAAAAGATACATGTTTTCCTTTAAATAAGGAATAGAAAAAGTATCCTTAAAAGTATATTCCTACCTTTTAAACAAGCTTTGATGTAGGCAAGAAATGACAAAATAAAAAACAATGCACATAACAGATCTGCTCTTCCAACTATGGCTGCTACCTGAAAATATAAAAGAAATATATATTCTTCATAACAGTGACTTATAGATCAGAACCGCAATTATGTACATTTTGTTTTTACCTGATATTTTATGGGATTTTATGTGATTTTATTTGTATACATATACATAAACATCTTTCCATTTTGAATTAATAAATCATATATAGTAATAAATATACATATGGCCAGGGACAAAATAAATATGAAGTTTATTCAACATTTCTTGTATATGAGTAAAAATTCTGAGGTATAAATTCCCAAAATAAATAAAAAAATTGAAGCAGTCATAGATTTCATGAAGGTACATTTTCAATTCATTTTTGTAATGAAAATCACACGATCCAATAAAACTCACTGATTCAGTATGTACTGGATGGACAGCAAATAAAACAGCACATAATAACGATGCTCTAGGGGAACCAAAAATTAGTCTGTCATCCCTGACCTCACATCCAGCTAGCAATACAGAGAATGTAGCTAACATCAACACAGATACAATTCCATGGAGGATTATGTTTACAATATGGAAGCCCATTGGGTAGAGACCTCCTGCTAAACTGTAACTCCATCTGAATTAAAAAAATAAATTAGCATGATTTTAACTGTTTGTGTCATACAACTTTAACACCACTGTCATGTATAGTGAAGTTCAAAATGCTTTGTGATGTACCAGTTTCCCAAAATCAAACATTAAAGAATGCACATTCATAAAAAGAAATTGTTCTGTGAAAACATAACTATATATTTGAGGGTGAACCAATGCCACAAACAGTGGTCTGGGCAAAAAAATTGTCATAATTGTGGGGACCTGTTTAAGTGGAAGGAAGCCCTGAGGAGCCTGTGGAAAAGAAATTTGCAAACTGTCTCATATATATGGATCAAGTCAAGCACACTAAAGTCAGACTTAAACTCACAATACTGGTACTGAGACATCTGTGGTCTGTACACTTTGGTCAATAAAGACTAAATGTGAATCTGATGTCAGATGGATAAAATTCATCAAATACTTAAAACTGATCAATATAAAAGCTTGAAAATTCAGATTTTAAACTGATGATGGAAAATTCAGATTCTAGAATTCAGAGTTTTGCAATTAAATATAGTATAACTAATCTGTCTTTCCGATTATCAAAAATATACCACGAATAACCGAACAACACATTAACACATTGAGTTAAAAGTTTTGTTCGGTCATGAGTGGTATATATTTGATAATTGGAAAGAACGATTAGTTACACTGTTTATTATTTAGATACTTTTCGGCGTTGATATGATGCATGTACTTAAAATTCTTTCAAATTATACGTACTTGTTATCTGTTGCCAGACGCGTCAGAATTTAGCGATTGTGACGTCACTGGAGTGAAAATAAATTTGATAATTTCACTAGTGAAATTATCATTTTTATTTCACGGAGAAATTACGGTATTTCACAGTCATCTATATAATAATGCATATTTCACAAAACGTGACTGAAAAATCATGATTCACATTATTAAATAACGTCTAATTCACTCTAATGGAAGTTAATGCCTCAGAGTGAAAGGCATTCCTACCTTCTTTTAGATGTATTGTCAGTTCAATTTCGCCTGGTCGGGAGCGGCTTGCCCACAGCAATATTTACCTAAAAGTAATTCTGATTGTCTCGTTAGATCTAAGCCACAACAATATAATTTTGGTAATGAATGCAAGCATATTTACTTGTTGAAAATTTGTACAGCGTTTCAAACATTTTTTGTGGAAAGCTTACAGTAAAATCTGTACAAACCAACTATAGCATTGGACCAAAACATACTGTTTTTATAGAAAGTAAGTAGTATTGTGAGTGGTTTTTTAATCATCACAAAAACCCGTGGCGGGCGCGTGTGGCGTTCCCATATAAGGACGCGTCCCTAGGCACCGCGCTCCCGCGACGACGGATCCTAATATACTCATAGAATTCCAACTCCATTTGAATTGTTACCCTTTCTGGTCATTCATTGGTTAATTATCGAGACTTAATGTGCGCATGCGCATGGGAATTCTGATATGATTTATGTACGTATTGTTAATTTCGGACGTATTTTCCTGTTTTGCTCAAGTTTTGATGATGGGTATTGCAATTGTATGTGTAGGGCTTGGAAAGACTTAATCGATCACAAATATCTTGTAAGTGCAACTCCTCCTACATTTTAAATTGGATTTCGTTGAAACTGTGCTTGCTTGTTACCATATAGAAATCTCCATATTATTTCAGCAGCTTAACTGGACTATTTTTTCAAATGAGAAATTGCTCTTGAAGACTTTCAATTTCATGAAAAATCTTGCAAGGGCAACTCCACCTTAATTATACATCAGATGTCTTTTAAACTTTGTATATAACCATATACACATTTGCAGATTATTGTGCGTGTTCGATTGGACCAAGTTTGAGTTATTGCCCTTTGGGGCTTTTAGAAATGGCATTAGTGAAAAAATCTTGTGATTTCACCTCCTTCACTATAAACTGGATATTTAGCAGATTGATAGAAACTGAGGACGTAATATTAGATGTATTTGATACAGATAGGATACAGTTTGACTGTGCACATTTTATGATAAAATTTGACTGAAATTAAATGAATGCAAGAAGAATATATATTTTTCATTTCAACATAAAATGTTTACCACCTAATGAGAACTACTTGCTGAGTAGCAATCAGTAAGGAGAGGAAAGTTAGTTACATTCGTGTGTACTGCATTTATAGGTTGATGGTAAAAACTTGCATAACAGCATAGAATCAATCTTTCAGATTCTTCAAAAATGTTTTGCTGTATTAAATTTTATTCTATACATTTATTCAACACATTTGATCAGGAGGTGATAATATGCGAAAGGACGAATCCCACTGACTTCGTCAAAGTCAAGGTTTCCTACTGTTACTACAAACGATTACGAAATGAAATATCGCAACTCGGCATATGGATCTCTGATCCGTGTTCAGGTTTTCTTCTTAAACGTGAATAATTTATTCATATTACATTCTTTGAATTGTTTCCTTTCAGGTACAAGTCAATCAAGCATTTACAAATTCTGCAGTGAAAAAAATATCCACAAATTTGACTATGCAAGGTTGTCAAAAACAGAAATTAACGATATTGTTAGATCAGCTGTTTATTCAAGTGGTCCAACATACGGTAGAAAATTAATAACTGGCCTGATTCGATCAAAAGGTTATAACATCGGTGAGCGTAATATTAGAACATCACTAACAGAAATTTCCCCATTCTATGTCACTCAGCGTAGATTTGGGGTTGAGAGATGCATAAATCCTCATGCATATTTTGCTGAATATGCTGGACACAAGCTGCATATGGACCAAAATGAAAAACTAACTGAGTTTGGGATAACCGAAGTAGTTGCTAGTGATGGATTCAGCGGAAAAATTACAGCCTACGCCTTGATGCCAATCAAGAACAACCTCTTGATATATGACAATGTATATAGGGCCACGTGTGTAAAATATGGCTTGTTTGATCAAGTTCGAGTCGATTTTGGCAAGGAGTTTTATCTTTGTCTTTATCACCAGGAAAACCTGAAACAATACAGAACAAACGCACAAAGGCCGGCATACATTCAAACATTGTCCAGACAAAATCATGCTGCAGAACGAAAATGGGTTGAAATCAACTGCAGAATTAACTATCCCATCAAAGGTATTTTGAGGAAAATGGCAGACGACTATGAGATAGATATGGATGATGCAATGACAAAGTACTGTGTATCCACCTTTTCCATGGCTTGTTGTGATGTTGGTTTTCAACATCTTATTTCATCATGGAATTCACATACAATTCCAAGGAAGGGTATACCGGATATTTTATTTCGGGAACATCTTAATACACAACGTTTACCGGAGGCATTATTCCCCGGTTCTGAAATTGTTGCAGCACAGTACGTGCATGATGGAGGCAGTCTGACTATGCCTGGATCATTTGGTCAAGATCCACTTGAAGGAAATGTTGCGCTGTTACTACAGAGAGACCATATATTTTCTCAGTTGTTTCCGAGCATTCAGCCAGTTATGTTTTGCCTTGTCAACGGAAATGCATCGTATTTCAGAGATGCCCTTCTCACATATATTAACATTACTGCAGCACTTGCCTACTGAATCCCACTGAAACAATACTTAAGCATTTAGTACTTTAAATATTTGACTTACTGGAAAATGAATGTATTCTGTTTGTGTACATAAAGCTGGTAACAGTTAACCACTGTCATTTATGAATAATCATTTTCCAGGAAACTATCAGATGATATATTATTGCCCAACCTGCAAGTTATATAGAATTATATCTTATATATATTACATGTAAGAATATGATTCACTTATCAGTGCAAGTTCGATATTAGTTGGGAACTTATTTTAGTATACAAGTTTATAATTTCAGATTTAATTCAACTGTAAGACAAAGAAACTACTGAAAACACTGTTTCGACGCAATTATCTGTCGTGCTATTTAGCTTACCTAACTTTTCAGCTATGTGTTTTGTATCTATGTAAAACGGGGCGAGAGCAAAGGAAAAAATGAAAGTGGATGAATTAAAACAGGGTGTGCACATCTCAAAATTTGTGCATAGGAGTTACTTAAATTTTGGTTTAAATCCATTAATTCATTTAGGAGAAATTACAAATAGGCAACGCCTCCCTTTTGGTTGATAAGACGAATTGACTAGAGGCTCCAAGGAGCCTATAATCGCTCACCTGACATGCATTTCTGCCTCATCCTGTCTGAAAACGGACTGATGTAGGCCCATTCATAAGTTTTGACTCTAATAACACTACTTTCTCAAATTTTTTGGGGCCAATTGTAAATTATGCTTTCAAATAGTAGTCCTCTGCAACGGGTTTACGGGAAAACGGTTCTAAAAGAGAAACCACTGAAGGACCATTCTTGCCAAAACTCGTTCAAATTAACTAATTAATTGACTTTATAAGAATTTTTAGTTATATTTTCCTTTTATAGTAACGACAGCCATTTTGGTTGACGGTGGGGTCGTTGGATGTGAATCTGAAAGGGGACCACTAAAGAACCATTCCTGCCAAAACTGATTTTGTAGAAATTTTTAAAACATTTATAACCATATTTTCTATTTGTAGTAATGGTGGCCATCTTGGTTGATGGGCGGGGTCATCGGATGGCAGTCTGAAAGAACCATTCCTATCAAATCTAGTTCAAATTAGCCAATGCACTGATTTTATACGAATTTTTCAAATATTTTTTTACTTTATTTTCTATTTATAGTAATTGACGGGAGGTTCATCGGATGGCAATCTGAAAAAGGGAAACACAAAAAAAAAACCAATTCCACCAAAACTAGTTCAAATCAGCCATATCACTGGTTTTATAGCTAGTTTTTCAATAATATTTTCCTATATTTTATTTATAGTAACGGTTACCATTTTGGTTCACAGGCGGGGTCATCAGATGGCAATCTGAAAGGAGACCACTAAAGAACCATTCTGCCAAGACTAGTTCAAACAAGGGCACCGCAAAGCGGATCATCCCCTCGCCTGCAAAAATCTTGAAAATCAATAGGCTCCTAGATCATGTCAACACTAATTCAGTGAAAATCAGATGAAAAATCTTAGCTGTAGAGTGTGCAAATGCTTTATTAGGAAATTTCCCTGTGACTTTGACCTACAACCTTGACAATCAATAGGCCTCTAAAACCTCCTATATACTGATTGTATACCAAGTTTGATTGAGATCCCTCATAAGATGTTAAGTTTAGAGCATCCACAATGTAAATACAGGCATAAAAATTTCAAAATTCAGTTCCACTGTGACCTTGACCTTTGACCTATGACCTTGAAAATCAATAGGCTTCTAAACATTCTTATATACTAACTGTATACCAAGTTTGGTTAAGATCCCTAAAGAGATGTTAAGTCTAGAGTGTCCACAAGGTTAATATAAGCAAAACATTTCGAAGTCCCACGGTGACCTTGACCTTTGACCTATGACCTTGAAAATCAATAGGCTTCTAAACATTCTTATATACTAACTGTATATTAAGTTTGGTTAAGATCCCTAAAGAGATGTCAAGTATAGAGTGTCCACAAGGTTAATATAAGCAAAAAATTTCAAGTCCCACGGTGACCTTGACCTTTGACGTACGACCTTGAAAATCAATAGGCTTCTAAACATTTCTATATACTAACATTGTACCAGGTTTGGTTAAGATCTCTTAAAAGATGTTTAGTCTAGAGTGTCCACAATGTTAATATAGGCGAAAAATTTCAAAGTCCCACTGTGTCCTTGACCTTTGACCTATGACCTTGAAAATCAATAGGTTCTAAACCTTTCTTTGCACTAACTGTATACCAAGTTTGGTTAAGATCCCTCAAAAGATGTTTAGTCTAACGTGTCCACAAGAATGTTATGGACGGACAGACACACGGACGGACGGACAGTCCCGTTACTGTATCCCCATCGCAACTTCGTTGGCGAGGGGATAATTAGCCAAATTACTGATTTTGTAGGAATTTCTTCAATAATTTTTTGGATTTCCTATTTATAGTAACTGCCGCCATTTTGGTTGACGAGTGGGGTCATCGGATGGCAATCTGAACTGGGACCACTAAAGAACCATTCCTGCCAAAACTAGTTCAAATTAGCCATATCACTGATTTTATAGGAATTTTTAATATAAATTTTATCCATATTTTCTATTTATAGTAACAGCAGCCATCTTGGATGATGGACGGGGTCACCTGAAAGGAAACCACTAAAGAACCATTCCTACTAAAACTAGTTCAAATTTGCCATATCACTGATTTTATAGGATTTTTTTCAATATTTTTGGGGCTATTTTCTATTTATAGTAACGCCGCCATTTTGGCTGACGGGCGGCATCATTGGATAGCCTTCTGAAAGGGAACCAGTAAAGGACCATTCCTGCAAAAACTAGATCAAATGTGCCACAGGAGTGACTTTATAGGAATTTTCAAAATCATTTTTAACCATCCATTCTATTTATAGTAACGGCGGGCATCTTGGTTGACAAACGGGGTCCATCGAACGGCAATCTGAAAGGGACCACGGAAGAACCATTCTTACCAAAACTAGTTCAAATTAGCCATGTCACTGATTTTATAGGAATTTTTTTTTCAACAATTTTTTGGGGTATTTTTCGATTTATAGTAACGGCCACCGTTTTGGTTGACGGGCGGGGTTCATCGGATGGCAATCAGAAGGGACTACTGAAGAACCACTCCTGCTAAAACTAGTTCAAATTTTCCAAAACAGTGATTTTATAGTATTTTTTAAATAGAGAAGATTTTTCAAATTTCAGCCAATCAGGAACTTATTTTACCCATGGCGGCCATGTTGATTTTTCGCTCAGCATAAAATGAGGAAATTTTGTATAGGACCTTGCATTCATCATTCCTGCAAAGTAACAGTTTATTTGGCCTATTAGTTTCAAAGGAGAAGATTTTAAAAATTTTAGCCAATCATAAAGTACTATTGCCCATGACGGCCATATTGAATGTCCGATCTGAACAAAATGAGTAAATTTTGTACAGGACCTTCCATTTATCATTCCTGCAAGTTAACAGTTCATTTGGCCAAGTAGTTCAGAGGAGAATATGTTTTTAAATTTTAGCCAATCAGAAACTAGTGTTCCCCATGGCGGCCATTTTAATTGTCCGATTGGCACAAAATGAGGAAATTTTGTTAAGGACCTTCCGTACATCATTCCTGTTTAGTTTGGATTCAGTTGTCCCAGTGGTTTCAGAGGAAAAGATTGAAATGTGAAAAGCTATCGATGGAAAGACAGACGGACAGACGGAAGAACGACGACGGATGCCAAGTGGTGGCAATAGCTCACATGAACGTCGGGGTCAAGTGAGCTAAAAATGGAAGCAAAAGTCATACAACGAATACAACCCTTTCCCCCACCGCCATTTTATAAGAAATATTCAATGAACAATTTGATCCCTGAAAGTGTTGTTGAAGTATATTTAATGGTTTTGGGGGAGTTTTCCGTAACAGGTATATTCTTTGTAGTATTTGACCGCGGTATATGAATTGTCTAGAATAATAAATTTCAAGGAAACCAATTTAGGAGGTGCGCATCTAAAGTTAGTACTGAAAAATCTCCGAAGTTTTGTTGAAATCCATTAATTGTTTTGAAGATGTTGCACAAACGGCCATAGCATTTAGGCCGAGGTACATGCATGAAGTATCAGAAAATCAACAATATTCTTTTCAAGAAAAATATAGGAGGTGCACATCTAAGAATTTGTTATAAATCTCTGAATGTTTTGTTGAATTCCATTCACCACTTTTGTGGTAGTTGCGGATAACAGGTCTGTCCAAAATGTTTGGGCAAGTGTGACATGTCTGGAAATCTAGAAAATTTAATTCCAAGGAAAATCAAAATGGAAAGAGTTTTGTTGAAGTTCATTCACTAGTGCAGGAGAATCAAATTTTGGTCTAGGTACATTTATGAGGCATCTACATTATTCACTACCAAAAAATATAATATAAAGGGCACATCTTTTTCAGATCATTAACAAATTATTAAAGATAAAATAAATTCAGTAGTTTAGGAATTGCGGATACCACTGACAGGTTCGTAACATCTGAAATTATACTTTTCGATATGGAAATACACGCTATCGTAAAAATGCCAAGAATTATTGAATACATAAAATGACACAAAAGAAAAGCTAGCGCCTCATCTGGGCCTGTATTGCTCGCATGAATGTAAACCTGGCTCATTACTAGAAACTGAAAATATTCTCCTGAACAAAATTTCCTATCCCGCCCCATGTTTAACCATGTCCTGCAGATGTGACAATTTTGAATTTTGAATGAAAAACATAAACCCGGTATATATTGTTGCAAAGGAAATTTTGCACATACAAATGTATTTTCCTAAGAGTTCTGTGTTAAACTATATCCAACTGTAGCCACCATCTTGAATTTGCCGTACACACACACACACACACAAACACACATAAATTCGTGGACAATTCAAGGATCACTTCTGTCGAAGGACAACATTGAAATTCAGTCAGTCAGAACATATTGTTGGCCACTTTAGCCATTGAATTGTAGAATCACCACAAGAAGTATGTAGAAGACCATTCAGAATATTTCTATCAAGTAGGAGTTGCACTGACTCAGTGATATCTGAGACACACTGAACTTTTTTCCATTTGGTCCAATATTAAACTATGATCACCGGTGGTAGCTATCTGATCAAAAAAGAAGAATATAAACTTTATAGTGCAACTTTGCTGCCAAGGAACAGTTTCATTAAATCAGTGGTATCGGAGAAGAACATCTATGACGGTTAATTTCTCACAGGTCCAGTAGTAAACTATGTCCTACGGTGCTAGCCTGGAACTGCGATTGGTAAAGAAACATAAACTTTGTAGAACATCTGAAACATTCCCTGTAAACTATGGTTCCCTGTTTCTGATTTGAATTCAGCCCATCAGAGCACATTATTAACCACTGTAGTCATGTTGAACTTCCAAGAAAACCTTGTACACGTGTCCATCTAAGAAGCATGCCTGCCAAGTTTACTTCCATTCTGTTCGGTGGTTTTGGAGAAGAAGATTGAAATTCGAAGAGCTAATACCGATAGTGAACGTTGACAGGCACCAAATGATGGCTATTGCTGAAAGGCAACCACTCAAGGATCATGTCAGCAATGTTTAGTTTACATGTGCACATCTCCAAAATGCGCATGTAGCAAAAAAGTTTGGATGTAGAGAAAGAGCTGCGGATGTGAGAAGTGTGAGAACGGACAATACAAGATAAAGGACAAAGTGATTCGTATGTGTCTTACAACTTTGAAGGCGAAAAAATACAAAGAACCGCCAGTTTAAAACTTAAGTTATGAAAGCTAAATGCAGAACTGAGGGTTATGGGTAAAACGTCACGCCTCTTTGCCCAGCAGTGGGACTACAGAAACCTTTATTTTCAACTTTCATTAAACTCTTGCATTTCTTCTTGGTTCTGATGTACTAACTTGCATGTTTTTTTATTAAAAGTGTGTGTTTTTTTTCATTTAAACATTCAGGAAGCTCTCTTAAATTCTACAAGTTCCTTTCCTTCAGAATTGGTAGATATTTTTTTTCATGTACAATGCGGTGGACTGTCGCCATGTCTCACCCCTAAAAATTAAAAAAAAAAGAACTAATTTGTATTTAAAAGAGAAATTATTAAATAATTGCTTTAGCCTTGGTTTCTGTAAGGATTTGTGTGGTAAACTTCCATAAACACAAAGTATCAAATGAAATTGCAGTATGTAAACATTTTATTCTTATAAATTCCTTCCTAACTCAGTAACATCATTAGCTCAAAAAGTAAATACAAATAAACAAATATATTTACATAATGGATTTTGCAACTTAACATGGTGAACAGAAGTGAAAATCATAAAAGTTAAATATCATCCACAATACTAAATAGCCTCCTGTGTACAGTCACTCATCAGAATCAAACACTGTCCTTCAGTTTATCGTAAGTGAAACAAAATTATACAAATTACATGTATAAACAAATCACACATGGTAAATTAAAAGTTACTGAACGAAATCTTAGAGGGAAAGTCATTTCTTAAAAATTAAAAAACCGTAATACCTGAACGACAAATTAGCGAAACTCCTCAAAATAAAACTTGACCGTAATTTTTGTTTCAAGACAATAACACAAATGCAAAACCATTCTTAAGCCGCATATTTTCTCCTACAAATGCAGAACAAAAATATTGTTCAAACTTAAAAAAAAATTTCTGGATGTCAAAAACCAGAACTGTACTTATTCCGACTGAAATTTATCAAGGATTGACTGAAATCCTTTCAATTCTACAATTTTGTCGACCATACTTTCGTTTTTGCATAAGATGCAAAATTCATTCTGTGTTATACACTGCTGAATGCACGGCCCACAGCCAAGAACCTGACCACAACATGAAGCTACAATAATTGTATTTTTTGGAACCCGAGTACAAACTTTACATTTTAGTGCCTCACGAACAGCAGTGGAAACATATTTTTCATGAGTGACATCACCAACTTTCTCCATTAACACATCAAGAATGTCTAATTTCCTGCTTGCTTTTACTACAACGGATTTAAGCCCGTTCACTGAGGTCATTATTTCGTCTGTTTGTTCTTCTATTTCTCCTTTCAACACATTTCTCACACCCTCAATTTCAAGTTTGGTGTTAACATCGATCACATCTACAATTTCATCCATTTTTTCCATCATCTTTTTTTCATTAGTGACGACACTCAGGCTTTCATCTTTTCCTGAAATTCTGAAAAATGTAAAACATCAATTACATGTATTTCACTTGATAAAATACTATGAACATGTTTAAGTACTAAATGACCCGACGCTGAACCGTTCAGTCCATAATGTGGTCACTTCGTTTGAATCTTTAAGAACAAACCTAAGGCAATATTATATCATTTTGCTGTTAGTTGTTTTGTGCTGTTTTTGGAAAGCATTTTAGCTACATCGTAATGGAAATGACCAGTGGTGGATTTTTGCAATTACCTCAATATTTTCTTTAAAGATGACGGAAAAAAGCATTGTGTTACCTCATGTATAGTTTGATTAGGATGATTAATCAAAATTCATTTTAGGTAGTTTAATCTGGGCCAACTAGATATCGGGTGATGGGGACCATCACCAAGGGCCCCGCCACAATGTATATAGTGCACTTGACATTTGAATTCT
>JAOXYI010578873.1:0-15259 GCA_028566495.1 Lithophaga antillarum
AAAAGGGCCAAAAAGGGGCCAAAATTTGAAATTAGTGTAAAACATAGGTTGTAATATATCATTTGATTTGTATTTGAGTATAGAAATTAATGGTGATAATAAAAAAGGGCCTGACCCTAACAGTTGAGAAAAAGGGCCAAAAAAGGGACCAAAATTTCAAATTATTTTTAATGCTTTTTTTTTTTGTTTTTTATTGTTGCTTACCATCTGCAGATGTGCAATAAGGTTTTGAAATTTCAGTTGTTGGTTCTGGATCCATTTAGGGGCCAAAAAGGGTTAAAATAAGTACATTGGCGTGTGACATAAACTCCTCCCACATTTTTTTATTTTGGTGTTTTATCTTGGTTTAGAATTGTTCCTTGGCATCTGTACATGCGCAATAAGGTTTTGGATTTCTGATTTGAGGGTCAGGGCCCTTTAAGGGGTCGAAAAAGGTCGAAATACATAAATTGGCATGTGACGTAAACTCCTCCCCCAATTTTTGTTTTTGGTGTTTCCTTTTGGTTTTATAATTGTTGCTAACAATCTGTAGATGCGCAATAAGGTCTTGGATTCTGATCTGGGGGTCGGGGCCTTTTAAGGGACCGACAAAGGTCGAAACAGATAATAGGCATGTGACATAAAATCCTCCCACATTTTTTATCTTTGGTGCTTTATTTTGGTTTAGAATTATTGCATACCATCTGTAGATGTGCAATAAGGTTTGAGGGTTGGGGCCCTTTAAGGGGCTGAAAAAGGTCGAAATAGATAAATTGGCATGTGACATAAACTCCTCCCACATTGTTTGTTTTTCATATTTTACCATCTGTAGATGTGCTATGAAGTATTGGATTTCTGATTGAGGGTCGGGGAATTTTAAGGGGCGGATAAAGGTCGAAATGGATAAATTGGCACGTGATGTAAACTCCTTCTACATTTTTTATTTTTAATTTTTTTGGTTTTTGTTTTATATTGTTGATTACTATCTGTAGATCTGCAATAAGGTGTTGGAATTTTGAATTTTGGTTCTGGGGTCCACTTAGGGCCAAAAGGGTTGAAATAAGTACATTAGATAAATTGACGTGTGACGTAAACTCCTCCCACATTTTTTGATTTTGGTGTTTTATTTTGGTTTAGAATTATTGCTTATCTTTTATAAATTGGTGTGTGATGTAAACTCCTCGATCTCTAGATGCACAATAAGGTCTTTTTTATGGAAGATTTTATATTCTTTTTCAAAAGTGAGATGAGTTTTAGGCAGAAAAAATTCCTAAACAATAAAACATATCTGAACAATGAACTATTGTTTACACTCGAGAGGAATCGAACCTCTTACTCACATTACATGAGCACGCCTTGTGAATGTTTTTGTATTTTTTGTTCAATATGTTTTATTATTTATAATTTTAAGGTTGTCATGATGAGAAATATATTTAACTGTTGATCTCAGCTCTTTTGAGACACATGGACCAACAAATTTATTATTGTCATTTCTTTACAATTAATTTTTTTTTTTTCAATTTTGAAAGCAAATATTTTTTATCATATTTTTTGAACTACTACTGTTAGTCCCAGCTCTATTGAGACACATGAACTAACAATTCCGTTTATTTTATTGTTTTCCTTTAAATTAAAATTTCATTAGATTTGTTTTTTATCATTTTTTTTTACAGCAAATACTTTTTTATCGTATTTTTTTAACTATTATTGTTAGTCCCAGCTCTGTTGAGACCCATGAACTAACAATTCTGTTTATTTTTTTTTTTCAGAACTTTTATCAAATGAAACGTTTTATCAAATATGTTTTTACATCTTTATTTTGAAGCCAAATATGTTTTTGTATCTTTATTTTTATAGCAAATATGTTTTTATCATATTTTTTGAACTACTACTGTTAGTCCCAGCTCTGTTGAGACACATGAACTAACAAATTCTGTTAATATTTGTTTTCAAAACTTCTATTAAATGAAACATTTCGTCAGATATGTTTTTTATCTTTATTTTCAAACAAAATATGTTTTTATCAATATTTTTATAGCAAATATGTTTTTTATCATATTTTAACCACTTTTGTTAGTTCCAGCTCTGTTGAGACACATGAATTAACAATTCTGTTTAATTCTTGTTAACTTCTGTTGAATGAAACATTTTAACAAATATGTTTTTTATCTTCATTTTTAATGCAGATATGTTTTTTATTATATTTTTTAACTGCTACTGTTAGTCCTAGCTCTCTTTGGACACTTGAACTAACAATTCATTTTTTTTCAGAACTTCAGAACTTTTTAAATTATCTCAAATGAACTATTTCAGAACTTTTTTAATTATCTCAAATGAACTATTTCATCAGATGTAATTTTATCTCTACACATTTTGCCAGTTTCTATGAAAATAAGCAGTTGATGTCCACCTCATGGAAGTGGGGAACATCACAGCTATGATGTTGTTTTCATGCATGTTTTTAGCAACACATGTTACTCCCATCTCTGATGAGACATATAAAGTAACAAATATTTGACTGAGTTGCACAAGTGCAAACCCAGAGTATAGTATAGTAAAAAGTTGGATGGAAGGGGGGTGGTCGGGTGGTGGCCGGAGAAGATAGGGTAGCAATTGTGTTATCAACTCCTCCTACAGTTTTTAAGTCAGATCTTTGAACATTTGCAGAATATTTTAACCAGATCTATGAAACTTTGCAGAGTGTTTACAGACATAATGAAGATACACATGAAATACTATGAAGTCATTTGAAGATTTTTTCCCAGATTTTCCAGATTGGGAAACTTAGTCATTTTCACCAACATTGTCTATACAGGATACCAGTTTTGTGTAAACAACTCCCTCTACATTTTTTGTAAGCCAGATGTATGAAATGTTGCAAAATATTGACAGACATTATCAGTTTTTAAGCCAGATCTTTGAAACTTTGCAGAATTTTGACAGACATAATAAATGAAGATATGTATGAAGGATTATGGAGGCATTTGAAGATATTTGGCAGATTGTTCACATTGTGAAACTTGCTCATTTTCATCAACAATGTCTATATAGGGTAACAGTTTTGTGTAATCAACTCCTCTCCTACAGTTTTTAAGCCAGCTCTTTGAACCTTTGCAGACTGTTGACAGACATAATGAAGATTTTGCAGAAGGATTATGGAGGCATTTGAAATATTTTGACAGATTTTCCAGATTGTGAAACTTAGTCATTTTCACCAATACTGTCTCCTACCATTTTTGTGTAAGCAACTACTACTACAGTTTTTAAGCCAGACCTTTGAAACATTGCAGAACATACAGCCATAATGAAGATATGCATGAAATGTTATGAAGGTGTTTCCAGAATTTTTTCTACATTATACATGAAATTCTGTATATAAAAAGTATAGTTCGAGTAATAAATGATTTTAACTCTTTTTGGGACACATTAACCATTCAATGCTGAATGACTGTTAATTTCAGTTGTAGGTATAATTCTGTCATAATGATTGCCCCGTGTATGGTGCAGGTAAAAACAACCATCCAGAGCTATACCCTGATGTGGAGGATCATTTTCATTGAGCTGCAGTGGAGAGAATTTTACCCATTTCCAACCTTGGTTGTGGCTTTCAATGTAGCTTTTTGTGAATGTGTAAACATCTGTATTAAACAAAGTAGCAGTTGCTAAAATTTCCAACTCAGTGGCCCAAGTTCTGTTTCTTCTCATGTTTTTAATATGATTCTGTAATTCATCACTCCCACTCAGTCCAGTTCACGAATGTTTCTGGATGATTCATTATGAAGTTACATATTTCCATCCTAATCTTTCTGTGGTAATTCTCACTTCCTAGAATCTCTTTACTGATGGCTCGAAAGAAGCAATTACCATCCGATTCAATTGCATCAATAGCTACATTTGGAGTTACTTTCTGCAATATTTGTAATATGCTTTTATATCTGTAATCATAAAACAGTGGATTAACTATACCATCTCTCTTTAGCTGTACTTTCATTGTTGTACTTATCATGTTTTTCTTTTCCACTGAAATACTTTTTAAGACCTGGACTGGAATTGGTACAAAATCTTCATTCTTTACAATGAGATCATCATCTTGGGATTCTTGATTCATAGCTCTTGTAATACAAGATTGCTTACTGGACACCACTTCTTCCACAATTTTTTTTTCTTTGTTCTTTGTTCATATGTTTGTTTTAATGTTCCTCCGTCAGATGATGATTTTTCACAAAGTTGTTTAACTAATGCTTTGTTATCATTTGTTCCTTTCCTTGGTATACAGCAGAAGGTAGCATCATGATCTGAATAATAAGCTGGTGATGTTCCAGATATTACTACATCTTTTAATCTGTTGATGTGTATATGATCTAGAATTGAGCCAGATACATGAGTAGATGTTGACACTACTTGTTCAAAATTTGATTGTTCTAAACTTTTTATGAGTGTAGAATTTCTTTCGGCCAAAAAATCTTTATTGAAATCTCCTATTAGAACACAGAACTGATTTTCTAACTGACCTTTTTTGAAAATATTTTTAAGTTTGGCATTGAATGTCATTGTTGACACATGATTTGGTCTGTATATGCAAACAACAGTCACTTCCTTCAGATCATTGTCATATATTGTGAGTGGTAACATTTCAACTCCATCAATTTCAATGTCTTTTCGTCTCACCAAATTCAGTGTGCTTCTCACATACATTGCTATACCACCCTTACTGTTACATTTTGTGCATATTTTCTTTTCTTTTCCACAGTCATGTCCAGTATAACAATCTTTTCTGTCTCTTCTGTAAAGTGTATATCCTTGTATCTCCAATGTTTATCTTTGTCTTTGTCAGAAAGCCATGATTCTGTTATACAAATCACATCTGATGATAGCAAATCACCGTGATGTTTTATGTCCTCTATATGGCATCTAAGTGATTTTGCATTTATATGACTGATTTTGAAGAAATGTTTACTGTCATAATCTTCACAGGTTGGATTTTGTTCTAATGGCATAGTATTTCTAAGTCTTAACATTTCTGCTTCAACAGATAAACTCTTTTTATTTTTTTTTTCATCAAAACTTTGCAAATATAGGCCTTCTAATTTCCTGCTTCTGCTGAGTGCAACATATGCCTGTCCAGGTCTGTAGGCACCATCAAAAGAAACAATTTCATTAACAGTAATTCCTTGGGTTTTGTGAATTGTGCATGCAAATGACAGATTGAGTGGAAATTGAGTTTTTACTTGCTCAATGGAACTGTGCTTTCCCACTAAATAACTTATTTGTTCTCTCTCAATAGGAGTTGACCCTTTCAAACTGTACTGATTGCACATTTTTCTTTTTTTTTCTCCAACTTTTGGGTCATCAAATTTTACCAAAACTGAGGATGGTTCATCAACTTTACCTTCACATTTATTTTCTATGAAACCAGTAATAGTCCCCATGACACCATTCACTAGACTATCACTTATATCAATGTTTCTTATAAGCATGACTCTGGCTCCAATGGCAACTGGTAATATTTCTTGCATATTATTTGCACTCTGTGCATCTTTTTCTTGTTTCATTTTTATTAGTCCTGTTGTTACATCTTTTTCTAATCCCTTTGCATGTAAGAAGCGTATTTGCTGGCCCAGACTATTTAACATTTTCATATTATGCTCATC
Organism: Lithophaga antillarum; assembly: GCA_028566495.1. Classification (NCBI taxonomy): domain Eukaryota; kingdom Metazoa; phylum Mollusca; class Bivalvia; order Mytilida; family Mytilidae; genus Lithophaga; species Lithophaga antillarum. The sequence continues at coordinate 5,631 of JAOXYI010578873.1, forward strand.
TACTTGTTTGTTATATGGAAATATATGCAAGGCATTTACTGGATAATTTTTATCTGTTGCTGTTATTACTCTACTTTTTAGTAACTCCAAGTCTTCTTTTGATGGTGATCCTACTCTTATCCTGTTAAGCATATCTGCAAACTTTAGGTCCGACATCTGACGCATAATTTGAGTTATTTCTCCAATTCTGAATAAATCTTTCCATATATGTAATGACAATTTATTAAGAGCATTAAATGGAGGGCTAAAAACATGTGGGTTACCAACAGGTTGAAGTTGGTAAAAATCTCCAACTGCCAGTACACTAACACCACCAAAGTATGTGTCTGTATGTACAGTACCCATAATATCTTGAAGGCGAAGGTGCACGTTGTTAAGTAATGGGTATCCTACCATTGAAATTTCATCGATTATAATAATTTTTACATTTTGTAAGCAGAATCTCATTGTAGCTAGCTTGTTTGGAGAAAGTGGTAAAAGATTGGCATGTTTCCTATTTTCAACTGGTATAGATAAAGCACTGTGAATTGTGTTTCCTTCGATGTTTTTAGCAGCACATCCTGTTGGAGCCATTAAAAGTACAGTTAATCCCTCAGGGTTTTCTTGACAGAGTGTTTGTAGTTCTCTCCTAGCCATATTTACAACTGCTTTAATTAAATGACTCTTGCCTGTACCTGCACCTCCAGTAAGGAAAATATGGAATGGTTTTGGATTGTTGTTACTTTTTCTAGATTGTAGTAATTGTCTGCACCACTGAAGTATGTAGTCAAAAATACGTTGTTGTTCATTATTTAGAGACTGTACTGTTTTTATATATTCCTCTGCATTGAGAACTCCTTTCTGCTTGTCTATAGTATAGAAATCTTCTGTTTCAGAACCTAACTCGGGTACAATATCTAATCTTCCATTTATCTCGGCTGGGTTATTCAAGCTGTATTCATCTGATACAACAGAGCCTTCTGCTTTAGCGTGCATTTGTTCTTGTTCTGTGGCAGCTGCTATATTGTTCCATTCATCTTGCTGAATATCTTCACTCTGCAAAATCTGTAATGCAGCATCCAATAGTCCACTTTCCTTTTCAAATGTTTCCATCGTCTGTATGATTTCTAATTCTTTGGAAAAGTAGTGTTCCTCATAAGTTGAAAATGTACCCAGTAAGTCTGTCTCCTCAGATCTCCATGGAAGGTATAGCATTAGGACACTATGGAAAAACTTTTCTGGATGTTTGACTTTAGAGAACCTTGGAGATCTGATAACAGCTCTTCTTCCCCTTTTCTTCATTTTGCCCATATTATGTAGAAGAGTTATTGATGGTAGTTTATTGGTATCTTCAACATCACTGTTTTCTTCATTAACGTCATCCATGTTATTAGATGTTGATGATGCATGATACAATGAAGCAAAGTCAGCTAAAGTCATATTTTCAAGGTGTTTTGGTCTGGCAGCGTACCTTTCAACAATACCCTTTTGAAAAACATCATTACTGTCTTCCTTTAGTTTTTCTAGCTGAACTTTGGGTTTCAGAATATGTATTCTTTCTGATGGCATGCTTGTAGTTATAAAAACTACTTGACGAGATATTTGTTTTAATGGCATTGATAGTATTCTGTATACTGCCTCCTGTTCTGAAACTTCACGATGAGTAAGGAAAACGTTTCCTAGCTTCTTCATCTGATGTCGTATATTATCACTCTTTTCTGATTCTTTTGATGCTTCTTTTAAGAGACGTCCCATTTCTCCCTCTCCTTTACTTATGTAGCTAAGAATGTACATAGCACATGCCCATGGATCAGTAACAAAGTAACAAACTGTATATCTAGGTTGGCTTGCCAGATAGTAAGTAGAGTAGTATTGTAATTATTTATGTAACATTCTGATGTTTGTCTCTTTAGAATAATTGTCTTTTTTTTTTCCTTCAGCGCTTTTTGATAGCTATCTACATCAACTTTCGCTGGAGACATCAGTTCTTCAAATGTCATATCAAAGTTCTAATGTTTCATGTACCCTGTTTAATACCGTCATATTAACAGCTTTTCTTATGGCTTTTTCTGATGGATTTTCTATATCTTTATCAAACTTGTCAGCAATAATGGTTTTGCAGCTTGGTGGTTTTGGGAAATGAAATCTACATCCTTTATTTCCTTTTTTACAGCTTGTTGAGTGTGAATGTCTTTGTAGGCTGGATACCAGTTCATCTAATTCTCTGTCTTCTCCTGAAAGTTGGCACATAACATATTTGTCGATGAATTTACATACTTCTTCATCACTTTCACTACCAATTTTTGGAGCATCTTTTATCCAGAAAAGACAGTGAAGATGTGGTGAACCCCTCTGTTGAAACTCAACTCGTATGAAAAAATCCTCTATGACACCAATAGGCGCAGACTTAGACTTAAGAACTTCATTAAAAAATTTATTTGCTCTGAATTCAAAATGTCGAGCTGCAGTAACTGGGTTACATCTTATCCAGTAGCATCGTTCTTGCCAATCCATATTGGATACTTCCTCTGTTGTAAAATTCTTTCCATATTGTTTTCCAATAATTTGAATAGTTTCTGGCCATCGCATATCTGCAGCACTGAAAGAACAAAACCAAGTTGGTATGTTTAATTGTCGGACCAAAGCCAGTAAATCCAGTAGTGTCTTGTACCAGTATGGGTAGCTTCCTCGGATTGATTGTAAGAAAGTAAATCCTTCATTATGGTTCATAATATTCTGAATAATTTCAGGATTTTTTAACATACCAGCAGTCTGTATCTTGCCATCAGTAGATCCTTTTCTTAATGCCACAGAAATATTGTCTCTTATTTGTTTGACCTCGGCATAGTATTGTGCAAAAAACAGGTATTCTATATTACATGCAAATCTTGGATCCACATTCAGTAACCTTTGATTAAAGTATCTTCTGGCATGGAGTTTTGTAGGTCTTCCAGCTTCAGTTATTCCATATTTTCCTGTTGGGAATTCTCTTGGAAATGCTAGTATTTCAGACTGCTGATCGCATAGCATATCAAGGGGAATCTGTCCTTCACCTGGTGCAATATTATAAATATCCTGATAGTTGCTATGTTTTGGATCATTAGATGGTTGTAAACATGTATTGAATGGTAAACCTCGTAGTCTGTCTTCTTCTTCCTCCTCCTCCTCCTCCTCATCATCATCATCATCATTTGAATCTCTACTTTTATCTTTTTTTGAGATTTTCCCATTGCTATCATTGTCAGTCTCCTCATTGTCAGAGTCATCTGTATTTTCCCATTCGGAAATTTCCTCGAACAGCTTTTTATATATCTCTTCATTATCTTTCTTTGAATTTTCAATCCAGTTTTCATGAACTTTTATATCACTGTAGAACGAATTAATTGATTTTAAGCAGCATAAGGCTTGCAACACATAATCTGGTCTAATTGATTAGTACATACAGTGACCTTTGTATTTCAATTGTCTTTTTAGTTTTACTGGTACAAGTCCACATTGTGAAGGTATTCTAGGTAACATATCTGTTACTGTTTTACTATTTGATGGAACATTGACTACACAGCCTTTAATACCCTTTTGGCCTCCTCGTGGTAAACTTACAATTTGCATAAATGGAAGTCTTCTGGATACAAGCCGTTCTTCAAGTGGACAAAGTTCTAATTCATCTGGTATATCATCTAGTTTAAGTAAATTGGCAACAGACCGAGGAGGCATTTTTTTGGACTTTATAGATTTGTCACATGTTTGACATATGTATTCCTTTCCATCATTATTGATAAACTTTGTACGGCAAGATTGTAGTAATGGTTTACTTGCTGCACAATATCGCTTGGCTGAAAAACATATAACAGACTTTCTGTACAATTGTCTTTGACATGATGTACAAACAAAAGTTGGGCCTTGCTTTATTGAATTTTGAAATTGCTCTTTTATATGTTGGATACTTTTGTTTAGTTCCTTTGTATTTTCTCTACTTTTTTGCTTGCTTGTACATTCTTGTTTCCTTATAGAATTTTTGACATCCACTGTTAATTTTGATCTTTTATCTTTCCTGTTACTTGTATTTAACTGTCTTAAACTGTCTTTTGTCTGTTTGTCCAGTTTTGCTCTTAAACCTTGCCTTCCTTTTGTTTCAGTTCTTTTAATGCTATTTTTCTCATCCACTGTTAATTTTGATCTTTTATCTTTCCTGTTAGTTGTATTTAACTGTCTTAAACTGTCTTTTGTCTGTTTGTCCAATTTTGCTCTTAAACCTTGCCTTCCTTTTGTTTCAGTTTTTTTAATGCTATTTTTCTCATCCACTGTTAATTTTGATCTTTTATCTTTCCTGTTAGTTGTATTTAATTGTCTTAAACTTTCTTTTGTCTGTTTGTCCAGTTTTGCTCTTAGACCTTGCCTTCCTTTTGTTTCAGTTCTTTTAATGCTATTTTTCTCATCCGCTGTTAATTTTGATCTTTTATCTTTCCTGTTGGTTGTATCTAACTGTCTTAAACTTTCTTTTGTCTGTTTGTCCAGTTTACTTCTTAAGCCTCGTCTGCTTGTTGTTTCATTGATGTTAATTTGTCTTTTCTTGTCCACTGTCAGCTTTGATCTTGCATCTTTTCTCTTTTTTGTATCTAACTTTCTCAAATTATTTTTTTGCTGTATGTCTAGTTTCTGTCGGAGCTTTTGTCTTCGGATTGTTTGATTCATTCTAGTATTTGTTTTTTCCTCGTCTGTTAAGTTTAGCCATGCTTCTGCTCTCTTTAGTGTTTCTTTTTTTCTTACGAGTTCTCTCTCTCTTCTGTACTGAGATTAAGTCTTTGCTTTTGTTTTCTAATTCTACTTTTCATTTTTATTATATCACCATCAGAAATATTGTCTTCATCTGGTAAATTGTAGAAATCAGTATTAAAGGATGATAAGATATCCTTTTCGGTAATCTTTTTTTTCCTACTGTTTCGTTTCCCTCCGTTGATTCTCGACTTTCTGCTTTTCTTTTCCTTGATCCGCACTGGTTGCTTACTTGAATTTCATCATTTTCACTTGTGTATTTGGTGATAATTACACTTTTGGTAAATTTTTCGAGTGCATTGGCTCGTGCTCTACTTTGCACAGTACAATGTTTTTTCCTGTCTGCTCGCTTAGTTAATGACAGTCTCTTTTTTCTAGGCCCTGGATTCATTTCAACACATCCAATTTGTAACAGATTCCTCAGAATGTTTAAGTAGCACAACATCAACTTAAATGATCTGATCTTTCTGTTCACGCTGACCCTAAAATGTATAAATGTATGCCTTAGACCCCCAAAACATATCAAAGGCCATTATCGATTGCCAAGTTTTCATTTTAACACGTGATTAATGTAATTTAGTGATTCAATTTTTCAATTTTGATTGTAGCAATCTGATCATTTTGGAAACAAACTACTTAGACTCATCCAGATCATACAACATTATGTGATTATTTATCATTTAGTTCAATAGAAAGAATTTTAATTGGTCAGAAAAATGTGAATGTACATCACTGTGATTTCTGTTACTTTTATTGGTTTTCATCTCAGTATATCTGATGCACTTAGATGCCATGCTTTAGTAGTTGAAATTTCTTTTATTTCATATGGAAACACAAATATGTTTTGCCTGCAAGTCAGCCAATAGAGCCATAAGACTGAAAAAAAAGGTGATCCAGATGCTATAAAACTCTTCAGTACTACTCTAGATACATATCTCCTGATAAAGTTTGATTGCTGTATTATGTTTAGTACCCAAGAAATAGACTTAAATCCAAAGTGTCAATCGTGCATAGTATGTAGGTCATGGTGACCCAATTCTTTAACAGCTGTTCAGTACCATCTGACTTGTATAGGAGCTGTGGGAAATACATACAAACAGCTTCTTTCAAGAAACCATTAAACAGACTGAATTGACATTAGGCATGAATGATAAGATGATGGTCCTGCACGATTTGCGTTTTTTATGCTAATCTGAAATCCAAGATGGTGGCCACTACAGAACATAATTTAACACAGGACCCTATGAGAAGTACATACAAAAGACTTCTTCTCCGAAACTGTTAAACTGATTGAAACGAAATTATGCCGTGAATGAGTAGATGATGGTCCTTCACCAAGTTTGTGTTTTTAGTGCCAATCCAAAATCCTATGTGGATGCCACTGCACAACATAGTTGGACATATGACTCTATGGTATAAACAGTTTCTTCTCAGAAACTACTCTAGATATATCTCCTGATAAAGTTTGATTGCTATATTATGTTTAGTACCCAAGAAATGGACTTGAATGTAAAATTAACCAGTATCAATCATGCATAGAATGTAGGTCATGTCTACTCAATTTAATTTTTCAACATCAGCAATCAGATTATGGTTCTTCACAAAGTTTGTGTTTTTGATACATTTAAAATATCTCAGTTTGTATTTATTTACAATAATTTTACCTGTTTACAGTGTATTTATTTTCCATCATTTGTTTTCCCATGAATATTTTGAAGTAAAGTCCAAGACGAAATAGACTCTACAATAAAAAATAAACAATTACAAGGTAAAAGCAAATGGAAACTGTCTATGAAACACAAATAGCCCTTCTTAAGATCAGCATAAACATAAAACTTAACCACGTAGTTAATACATATGTAATTATGGATGTACATGTATATGGACTGACGGGGGTAACATGATACGTGTTTTCTACATTTTGGGGTTGGGCATCAAACCCAGATATTAAATTTTAATGGTTATTTGTAATTTTGTAATTAAAATATAAGAGAGAGTGACCAGGTTGTGATCCAGTTCTTTGGTACTATCCAAGAAGTATCCACAGATGAAATATCATTGCTGTATGACATGCATAAAATCTGATTCTTACATACTATCCAAGATGTATCCACAGATGAAATATCATTACTCCATGACTGTAGTATCCAAGGTATTGACCTCAATGCAAAACTTAAGTAGACTCAACGAACTAATGGGCGAAACACTACATCCCTAAGCAAACCTCAACGGCTGAGGGGATAATAAATGTATACATAAAATTGATGATAAATTTTGATAAATGTTGCATTTACCCTAGTCTTACTAGTTTTTGTGAGCTTAATTCCTTCTCAAACACCAAAAGACTGTTCAGTTGATTTTCCACTTTTACATACACATACAAAATATTCCATATAGTGGTAATATTTTAAGTGGCAGTCTTTATAAAAATCAGACAATCACCATAGTACCAGTAATACATGGGAGGAAAAATCCCACAATAAAATTTACATCCAAACAATCCTCAACCAACTAATTAAAAGCTAAAAACATTAATTAGGATATGCCATTCCACATTTTCCTGAAAAACAAAATTAAAATTCTTCAGATTTCAACCAAATTTTGAGTTTATGAAGAGTTATCTCTCTTTTCTCTCTAATTTACAGTGCTTTCTATGTAATTTATATTTAGAGTATGCAGCACTGATATGACCAATAAATTTTATTTTTACAAATAAAACAATGTAATAAACAAGAAAATGTTTTGTTTTTTTGTGGGATATTTTGGTGCATGTATTACTGACTGTCTGATTTTTATATGAACTAGTACTTAAATAACATTGCAATGATAAATTGCTAAAAATTTAATGCTTATACTTTATTTATTCTACATGACAATACATAGAATAAAATGCATTGCAATAAAAGCATCTGATAGAGAATTTATTTTTAAATATATATAGTCATTTCTCATTATATCGCGGGATCCATTGTATCGTGGTATTTATGTTTTATTTCTACTAAAATCCGACGTTATCTTGACATCATTTAGTACCGCGATACATGGGTAACCCAGTCTAAATAAAAGAAAATTGCCCCACTTGCTACAATTATCATTATTGGTCTAAGGGAGATAATTCTTTAACATACACGAATAACAGATTTACATACAGAATAAGAAAATAAATGTTATACACTAGGCAAGTCCAAAATTGCATAGGATAATTATAGAAAAATTTGAAAGTAGTTTCTCAATAATTAAATTCTCTAAGGTAAGTAGTTTAAGTAATCACTTGCAAAATTTTAAATTTCAAAATAAAAATTCAACCTCACCAATTCTATTGTTAACACCTGAAGACCATTTCAAGTAACGTTCTCTATTAGAATTTAGTAAAGCATTATAGACTTGCATTTTCATAGAAAAAAGTTCCTGTTCAGGCTTATAACTGAAAGTAGGTTTAAGAAGAAGCTCAAATCTGCACTTATATTTTATTTCAATTTTAAGTGGACACAAAATTTAATTATACAGTTTAGATGGACTTAATGTATAGACAGACAAGACAAACGCAATAAAATATTCAAAAAATGTTCTACTTACCGCACTGGTCTGCTTCAAATTACATCTCATGTATACACTGATCCCAGCTCTACTGAGTCACCTGAATCAGTATACTGGCATATTAGGTTTAACTTTCACCCTTTCAGAACTGTTTTATATTTTTCAAGTTTTGATATCTGAAAAAAGATATGTATAACTTAAAATATAATAAATATAATTAGGCAACCCTCTTGACACTTTACTGCAAACACTGCATTTGTACGTACATGTACTCGCACATATATCGGCTCAGAGACCTGCAACAGGAGAAGTAATGGTAATTCTAATGCAAAACATTTTGTAATGTTGTATTTCAGTGGGCATCAATGGAAAACTTAATGTAATGTCTGACTGGAAATAATTTGCCTTCAATTCTTTATGTTGTAAAGCAAGCACAATGACATTCCCTGCTTTAATAAACTTCTGAACTCAGCACAAATAAATCATAATGCTAAAACGAACAAATTCGTGTTCTCACTACAAATTATGAAAGCTATTGAATTGGAACATATCAGTATAAACCATTATAATCAAACAAATGATAAATAGGAACTATTTTTTGTGGAAGAAAAAATGGCTACACATTGCCAGTAAAACAGCATTTGTTACTATGAAATCAACAATTAACATTGGCAATTCATTAAATTCAATACAGCTACACACTTGTTTGTACTTATGTAGTAGGCATTCCGACTTCAAAATTTTCCAGTAAACAGCCATTTTACATTCACTCAGGCTCTCGAGGAGGGGGTCCCATATTGTATCCACTACTCCTCCTTAACTGCTTCATGGAATTTCAAGAAACTTTATTACGTTCTACAGTATTAGGAGTAGTTGTGCGCCATATATTGAATTTATTCATAATTTAAAATTTTCAAGAAAATAGCCATTTTACAAGCACTAAAGCTCTGTAAGAGAGGGGTCCCATATTGTATCCACTACTCTTCCTTAACCGCTTCATGGAATTTGACAAAACTTTTAACACACTCTTCAGTATGAGGTATAGTTATGCACCATGTATTCAATTTTTCTCATTATTGAAAATTTTCCAGAAAATAACCATTTTATATGTATTTAAGCTCAGGAAGAGGGGTCCCATATTGTATCCACTATTCCCCTTAATCACCTAATAGAATTTCAAGAAACTTTATCACATTCTTCAATATCAGGTGTAGTTGCGCACATATATTTAATTTTTTTCATAATTCAAAATTTTTTTCAGAAAATAGCCATTTTACGTACTTAGGCGTTGGGTGAGGGGTGGGGTGGTAAACTGCAACACGTTTTAAAATGAGAAATGT
>JAOXYI010579980.1:0-15258 GCA_028566495.1 Lithophaga antillarum
TTTAAAAGGTACTTACATCTGAAAACAAATTATTGTATCTGAGAGAGGATATTGATGTAAATTTATTTTTCAGGATAAGAAGGACGTGTCTTTTTGAGAAAGCTGAAGAGAATTTTTGACAACAGTTAAAATAACTTTATATAACTCAGTTACAGTAAATATATTTTTTGATTATCAAATTTATAAATACAAAATGCCAGGTGGACGGACCAAGTACAATAGTAGTTGGGGAATGAAAGATGATGCAAATAACGATAAAATTCAATCATGGTGCAAAGCTGGATCGTCTGTTTATTCTGGGTATTGTACACTATGCAAGAAAGAGGTATCTGTGGATAATTCCGGTTTGACACAGTTGATACAGCATTCAAAAACACAGAAACACAAGCAAGCTAGAAATGTGTTGATGAATCCAGGACAGTCAAAGCTGATATTGCAACAAGAACAAGACACTGAAACCACAGGAAAACCAACTGCAACACTTGGAATGACCAATCATTCCACTAATGTTACAAAGGCAGAAATTATATGGGGGTTGAAAGTTGCTAGTTGTGATATGAGTTACAGATCATGTGACAAGATAGGTGACACTTTTCATTACATGTTCAACTGTCCTATTTCAAAAGATTTCCATCTCTCACGCTCTAAAGTATCATACATGATATCTGATGGTTTTGGTCCATATTTGACGAAGCAGCTGATTGATGATGTCAATCAAAGCAAAAGCCCTCTGACCATACATTATGATGAAACATCAACTGCACAGGTTGTGAAGCAAATGGATATACACTTTCGTTATTGGTCAGTTTCACAAAATCAAGTTGTGAGAAGATTTTACACAGCTCTCATGTTTGGACATGCAGAGGGGGAAAAGGTAGCATCTGCTATTATGAACAAGTTGGAAGAAGATAAACTTGATCTTAACCATATACTTACACTCAGTAGTGATGGTCCTAATGTGAATAAAACAATATTTAGAAAGATAAATCAAACCCTGAAGGAGTCAGGATGTCCTGGAATGATCAACATTGGAACCTGTAATTTACATGTTGTTCATAACAGCTTCAGTAAGGCATTGTCAGAATTTGGGGCACCAATAGATGAACTGGCAGTTGATATTCATTCCTTTTTCAAATATTCATCTGCAAGAAGAGAGGATTTCCAGTTTATGCAACTTGAGAGTGATGTGGAAATGCACACTTTTTTAAGACATGTACCTTCAAGGTGGTTAACTCTTGGAGCAGTAATTAATAGAATAATAGAGCAATGGGAACCACTCCAGAAATATTTTCTGAACCTCTCAAAGGAAGAGCCCAAGAATGCACCAAAAAGTGCTGCCTTTAAGAGAATTTGTACTAGGATTCAACAAAAGCAAACCCTTGTTGAACTTCACTTTTTAAAATCAGTGATGCCTCTGTTTCATTCATTTCTAGAACTTTTCCAAACTGAAGCACCATTAGTACATATTCTTTATGATGAAATAAGCAGATTAGTGTCAACAATGATGGGTAGATATGTAAAACAGGAAGAAATCCAAGACAAGGATGGAAAGCAACTGAAAGAAATAAAACATGAAGACATTTCAATGCAGTTGGCAGATAAAGATATAGTAGTGGGAGAGTCAACAAGGAGTTTGATGAAGAAACTTGAATATGGAGACCAGAAAAGATTAATTCTAGGAATCAGGAAATTTTTCAGCACTGCAGTCAAATATTTGTTATCAAATTTTCCTTTTGATAATGATTTCTTGAAGAGTTTAGGATGTCTTCAACCGGGAAGGAGATTGGAACCCTCTTCATGCATATCAATTAGAAAAATTGCAAAGGATATGCCAATGATTGATAGTGACAACATTGCTTTGGTGACTGATGAATGGAAGCTTTATCAAACTGAGCAGATAGATGAAAATCTTTGGAAGACAGAAGATGAGGTTGGAGAAGTAACATTTAGAAGAATTGATCACTATTGGAGAGATATACTCGCAATAAAAAATGCAAGTGGCACTCTGAAGTATGCAACTCTAAAAATGGTAGTGACAGCAGCTCTTGTCCTACCTCATGGAAATGCAGACGTTGAAAGGGGGTTGTCAGACAACAAACAGCTTGTTTCTAAAGACAGAGTAAATCTTTCAGACAAGTCCATAATTGGTAATAGACTGGCTAAGGAAATAGTGAAAGTTCATGACCCTGATGATATGAGACCTGAATCAGTACCAATTACCAAGGAATTCATTACATATGTCAGATCCAGTCATATGTTATACCAACAGAGACTGGAAGAAGAGAAAACCAAGAAAGAAAAAGAACAGCAGAAAAGACAAGAGGATAAAAGAAGAGCTGCTGAACTGGAAAAACAGAGGGAATCGGTATCCAAAGAAAAAGAAACTTTACAAGATAAAACTAAGAGCCTTGATGAAAAGGAGAAGAGATATAAAGAATATCTTACTGTAGCAGAAAAGCTATTAGAAGAAGGTAATGAAAAACTGTGTAAAGCTCTGAAGGAAAAAAACTTTGCAAGTGCTTCAGTCAGTCAGGCATTGATAGAGACTGCACAGAAGAAACTTAAAGAAGCAACAAGTAGACTGAGTGAAGTGAGGAATGAGCAAAAGAATGTAGAGTCAAGAAAGAGACATAATTTGGAAAAATCATCCAAATTAGATCAGACTGATATAAAAAGGAAGAGAAAAGATTAAGCCCAGTTCATTAACATTAATTAACTGATATCCAAGTCAGTTTTTATAGAGTAAATGATGTAAAAACATTAATTACTTTGATATTCAAGTCAATTTTATAATGCAGATACTGTAAATGAAGCCATCATTCAATTGCAATATTTTAATCAATTTAAAAACAAAAGCTTCTACATATTCTTTTAAATGCAAAAAATTGGCAAGTTTAAAATATAATGATGAGAGGTAATTTCAAATGAATTATGTTAAATAGAGGGAATGGCAATATTTCTTGAAAACTCAAACAAAAGGATTGGTTGGATATTTTTTAATTTCTTTAACTGGTCAGGGATCAAAGATTGATTTAGAATGACCTGGTAATCCATTTGTTCTTACTGAAAAGAAAATAACAAGAGCTCTCCTTAAGACAGGTAGAAGCAGTTTTTGGTCAAGATCTTACAATTGATTGATGACCACAGTTACAGTATTCTTGCTACATGTATATGTTAAAATATTTAAGTTTTTTTCCATACATAAACAGATAGTTTATTGTCAATGTACATTGTTATGTGATATTGAAATAAATTTAAAATAAAGGAGAGCGATGTGGTTGGCTGTAAGGGGAGGTGGAGGCCAATATTTGTTAAAGAGTGTGATTAATTATTCATTTTACATCTTATATTAAGTGTATTTGATCAATACTAATGTTTGTAATACTCTTGCACTGTTATATATGGTTCCTATTTTTCCATATATTTCAAAACATGAATTCCTATTTTTTTCAAATTTTCCTATATTTTTTTGCCCAAAAGTCACTTGACAGCCTGCAATTTCTATAACTAAAATATACAAATTAGGCAAAAAAATATAAGTTACGGCATCCCTACCTAATCCATTTGTAAGCACTCAAGGTGGCCATCCTAAAGATTTTATTAGTTTATATGCCCTGTTACAGCAAGATGTTTTCTCTGCATAACCCAGGAAACATTTTTTTGGAAAAATTAAAACGTTTGCCTATCTGCCTACCCTATTTTTGGGGACAATGTTATCTGAAACATACATATTTTATTTATTTATTTATTATTATTTTTGTCTTACTTGCTGAAGTTTCCTCTGGCTATAAAAAAACTTGTCAACACGGTCACCGAAAATGGGTGTAACACTTCATAAAAACAAACATCCTAATAAATGTTTGTAATTAAAACTTGCTTACCTGAATTGACACAGATCTCTGAATTGTGTTAAACTTTGACGACTGAAGGTTGCTGGACTTTGGCAGCATGGGTGGTGTATATGATGGCGGAGGTGGCCGAGTATACGATACCGGAAGTGGAAGAGTATACGTTGGTGGATAATAAACAGGAGAGACAACTTGTTTAAAACCGGCTTCTTCACCTTCTTTGTTGCTTTGTGATTGAGTCTCTTGACTTTCTTGTAACTTGTCTCTATTCTTAGTTTCTTGTCGTCGTAGGAGAAAAATCATAAATATTATAAGGAGAGCCAAAAATACAGTGATACCGGAAATTGCGATAGCAACTACAAAATTCTTTTCCAGTCCACTAACAACACTGGTTGATCGATGACGGGTTACATTTAATGTTAAATTATGGTGAGAATTTAGTGGAGGCCTTCCATGGTCTTGTATTATTACTTCAAAAGTCAAACTTCCGATGTCCGACTCAGATAATTCTTTAATAAGAAATATCTCACCATTGTAACTATTTACTAGGAGGTAGTTACTGATATTTTCATTATTCAAGTAAAACGATAATTGTGAATTTAGTCCTGTATCATTGTCAAACGCCTGGATGGTTCCAACCACAGAATTAGTCGGTGTCTTGTACGATATATTAATAGTATTGTTGTTTTTATTGGGAAACACAAAAACAGGTCTGTTATCATTTTTGTCCTCGACTTTTATTGTTACTTCAGCAGATGCATTCAAAGAGGGATTTCCTTGATCAGAAGCAACGACCTGGAAACTGTAACTTTCCTTTTTTTCTCTGTCGAGCTGAATTGAAACTAAAACACTCCCATTCTGAACAACAATAAAAGGGACTTCATTTTCTGTTGTGGTGAAAATGCTATATGAAATATCGCTATTTTGTTTGTCATCTACATCAAAGGCGTGTAGTTCGCCAATAATCATATTTCTTGCTGAGTTTTCTGGCACAGAGAATGAATAATGTGTTTTCTGAAACTCCGGATTATTATCATTGACGTCATCAATAACAATGGTGACAGTTCCTGTTCCGGTCAATGAAGGGTTTCCCTGATCTACCCCCAAAACTAAAAAAATATATTGGGACTGATCTTCTCTGTCAAGCGACCGGATTACATTTATTTGACCTGTTTGATTATCGATGGAAAATTTGCCATTTCCGTCGTTTTGCAGGGTGTACTCGATTTCGGCGTTCTGTCCGATGTCTTTATCAACTGCTGAAACTGTAAGTAGACTTACTCCTATTTTGTTATTTTCTGATATTGTTAAGTGATATACTAACTGCGTAAAATGTGGCTCATTGTCATTTTCGTCTAGAATTACAACTTTAAACGTATTATTTGTTATTTTAGGAGGACTTCCGTTGTCTTGACAAAGAACGACAACATCATATTGAGAATTCGTTTCTCGATCAAGAGTTTCAAAAATGACAACTTTATACTCGTTTTTACCGAATTTTTGAAGTCTGAATATATTTTTCTGCAGAGTACACGTTACAAGTCCGTTATCACCAGTGTCTGGGTCCGATACAGCAACATGAGCCACAGTAGCGCCCTGGCTGGCATGTTCCGAAATTTCTGCGTGTGGTTTATTAGATAACAGATTAATGTTGATTTTAGGGAAATTATTATGATGATCCAATACTCTGACAAAGACTAAAGACTGAGCTATCAATGGTTGTTTGGCACTGTCACTGGCTTCCACAATTATCCTATAATATTCCTTTGAACGCGTGATAAGAGACTGTTCCAGGTAAACTTCACCGGAAGTTTCATTAATACTGAATGTTGATATGATCTCTTCACTTTGTAGAGAGCTTAACCTGTAGCGAACTAATCCATTTTCTCCTTCGTCTAAATCTGTAGCAAACACTCGAGAAATTACAGTGTTTACCGAACTGTCATCGTTGATCGTTGTATTGTAGGATCCTTGTGTAAACTTTGGATAATTATCGTTGACATCAGTTATAGATATACTGACCATTAAAGAACCCATATTTTGTGGATCCCCTCCGTCATATGCCAACACTTGAAAATTATAAGAGGCCTCTTCTTCTCTATCCAAAATTCCAGCGATTACTAATTTGAACATTGACCTACCGTCTGCAAACGTGTCCATGATCGCTTCAAATGGGACGACGGGAACTACTTCATATTTCATTACGCCATTTTTTCCAGCATCCTTATCAGTAGCACCTTCTAGCGGAAATGATGTATTTACAGGCGTTCCCTCCATGATATCGAAGCTAACCAATTCCTCGCCAAAAACAGGAGAATTGTCATTAATGTCTTCCAGATAGATGAAAACCTTAATGTTAAGGAAGTCGCCAGAATCGGACTGGGCAACGACACCAAGTTGAAGGACACAGTTTACGTCGAAAGCACATAATGTATCTCGGTCTAAAGACTCGGTGGTTACCAGATCACTAGTTCTCACATCTAGGCTGAACTTGGAAGCTAATGGATTCCCATTGGTAAGAAGACTAAAAGTCAGGTCATTTTCTGGCTGAAGTTTGGAAGACTCAGCAATATTTCCTATGTAAAAGTTAGTCCCTTGTTCTTCTGTTATGTTGTAAAACACATTTTGTCCTGTTACGCTGAAGAAACACGACACAAGTAAAGGAACTGAGAAATGCGAGAAACAAAACATTTTCGTCCACACAAAGTTTGTATGACGTAATTTCATGTACGATATCTAAACGGTTTCTCTTGGTTTTTGTCAGAATACAAATTTCCAGAAATACTTAGCTGCACGCTATTCAGTACTGGAGGTTCGGCTGCTCATGAAGAACATGTAATAAAAAGCATACAGACTTCCGAACTGTATGGCTGTCCATATCACTGCATTAATATTGATTGAGAGTATGTAGTTGATATAAATCCATACATGACATCTAATGTTTACATAAAAGTAATAAAAGATATCCTGTCGACAAAATTTCATTTTCTTCTTCCGTATTGTTGAAATGTGTTTGAATTTCAATAAAGTTCACTTCACAATTTTTATAGACTCCGCCCTTTATCCATACCCCAACCAATCGACGGCGATGAGATGAGCAACCATTTATTTTCGTAAATTGGTCGTATAATGATAATGTAAGTCTAATATATTGACAAAATTGACAACCGTGAATGAACTATCTTTTCTAATTTACAATCATTTTGCTTTTTATTTTTTAATTTGTATACGAAGATCTAATGGATGAGAATACACACGAGTTAGATTTACAACACTACTATTCTTTCATCGCTACCTGATCGATCAAGGTTTATTTGCATGCCCTTGAAGACTTTAAAAGATAATTATGTCAACAATGTTTGCAATTGTGATCATAAATCTACTAATTTAATAGGAAAGGCCCCGAAAGTGTCACTGGAGTTCTTTTTCAGGTGCTTTTAAAAGTTTATAAACACGAAAACAGCCGCTTTATTTTAACACCATTAAATCTGTTTGTTGACTTTCTCATCATTTCGGACACACTCGACTCTAAGCTTTCTTTTAAAATCAGCGATACAAAATTTTACGCAAACAACTTAAGGAAGGCTGAAAATGTTAAACTATCAAATCTGTATCAGTTAATGACACCTAATAAAGCCGTTAATGGCAAAATTTTACAGTACACGAATCCCACCGTCTTCAGAGAGTTCCTATAGGGGGGTTGTCGGAGGGGGCCATCGTCACTGTCAGCTATATACTGACTACCATATTTCTTGGGCGGGGAAAGCACGGACAATTATATCTAGTCGACCGGTAAAACCCCCGACCTTGAGTAGGTGTCTGGAAACCTTAACACATGGAGTGTCGAACCCACGACAAAAGTGTTAGGTTTGGTGATCGTGAGTCCGGTCCAACATTAAACAAGGAATCCCAACATTAAATTAAAAATAACGGTGGTAGGGTTATTGCGTAATATTTGCATAAAGAAAATCCAAGGAGAGATGTAAATCTAATATCTAAATGTACCAACTATAGAACTTTTAAATCTGGTATTCATGCCGATTCTTGTTCATCAATTTTTCAAATTTTCATATTATTTAAGAATATTCCACTAAAGTGGGAAAGGGTCCAATCCCTAGAACTCATTTTACAATAAAAAAAATAACAAGCATCGATGAAGGATGAATCTGTGTCAAAAAATATTATATATATATTCCTAAATAAAAAATTGATGGTAATGAAGTAAGAGATGAAAATAAAGTTTTATAACGTAAGTAGGTCTAAACATATTCATAAAAAACCTTTTATCTTATACTAAACCTTAACTGGGTAATCAATTTGATCGATTTCTCAAAAGAAAGGTAGCTTTATATCAATTTGCATGATAAATCGAACCTTTACATTTGACACAGAGGGAAAATACCTAGACAAAGTTAACAGCAAGTTGATATTTTTTTCTAACATGCAAACGGTATTTTGGCGCTATAGGAGTATTTTTCAATTTTTGGCCACACTGTATTAAATTTCGAAACGCAACACAAACCAATGAATTTAAGAAGTGACACTACAAATATCCTGGCTAACTTTTTGTGTTTTGATTTCTTCCTCTATGATTTCATGGATTTTGAGAGTCCGATAACAGACATTGCTTTTGTGCCTGGTGCATTCATTGGATGCCTCAATAATGATCAATAAACGGTAAAACAATAGTAAAAACGTGTTGTGTCTACAGTTGTACATCACTAATTATTATAGCAGTTAGCTATTATCTAACTTCAAAGTAACATATGTCAATTATTGGATCACGTTATGCCAATACATATCTAGTTACTTGTTAAAATTCTAACTTGCCATACGTAGTCGCACGACAAAGGCATATTCTATTGGGAATTCACGCTCAAACATTATGATGGCTGCAGTCTGTCGAAATTCAGATACATTATGATGGCTGCTTAGTCTTTTTTACAGTCTGTGGGAATTCACAAAATTCGAACAAAGGCACGGTCTACATAATTCCACACACATAATTCACAACTAAACATTATGATATTGGCGTACATTATAGGGGATTCCTTACAAATAATTTACACTAAAGATTATGATGGAAACAGTTTATATGGAAAAACTTTCACAACATTCACATCTTATCATTCGGATGATGTGATAGTCTTTCAACATTAAACATGACGGTGACATAGTCTACAGAGATAAGTGTTCACACCAAAACACTGATGATGGCATAGTCTCGGTGTAATTCCCTACATAGAATTCACACCTCAGTAACACAATGATTCAGATGTAGTCTATAGAAACTACATGTAACAAAATGCACATCTATGTTCACACCATGGTGGGACAACCCAAACAAAGTTTGCAGACTTACTGTTTTGTTGTATTTACAATTCACATTATTATTCCTTTTCTCTTCGGTTATTGAACTTGTCCTGTCAAATTCTCGGAAACCGTAAGTCGGACTTACTTGAATTTTACACTTACATTTACTTTAGTTTTCGGTAGTTGTGTCTGTGGTTTTTGCTTGTATTTGTATTTGATATTTTTGTTTTTAATGTTCTTGACTAGTCCTCTGGGTTTACAATTTTATGAACATTCAGTTCGGTAATCTTCTCGTTCTGTATCAGATCTATGTCTCTAGATGTGCATTCAGTATTTCTATTGCAATGGGATACCAGCGAGGAGGGGATATTTGGGGCTCCAAAGAGAGGTAGAGTTCCTTTAAAATCATATGGAAAATCAACATTTTATTGCTGTTTTGACTTCTATCATGATTTTGTTTAGGTTAGGAGGGGTCCCTGTCCAAACTGTCTTATTTGGGAGACCTGACAATGAGTTTGGTGAATTTAGGTGTTCAAAAAGGGTTAAAAATATTTAAGAATCCTTGTGATATGCAAATTTTAAATTTCATTGCTGTTAACACTTCTACCGTATTTTTTTTCGTCAGGATTGTTGGGGAGGGGGAATCCTTGCCAAAATTGGGTTCCTGAACATGCGTATTGTTTTGGGTGGAGATACGTATGGTTTTGGGTGGAGATACGTATGGTTTTGGGTGGAGATACGTATGGTTTTGGGTAGAGATACGTATAGTTTTGGGTGGAGATACGGTTGGTTTTGGGTGGAGATACGGTTGAAAATATTTCAAGTCATTGGAAAAGCAACGCATGTCTCATAATTACGGTGTATTCTATCAGCTGTTTTTGTTGGATAAATACCTCCAGACCATGCAGTCAGGTTAGGCTGGGTATTGGGAACCCCTGCCAGAATTTTCATTGTGGTACGGATCAGAAAATGGGTTTGGTGTATTTTAAGGCTCCAAACAAGGAGTAGATTGTGTTAGAGTAAAACCAGTGTGTCAGAATTATAATGTATTCTTTTAGCTGTTTGTATTTGGTAAATGTATCCAAAGAGCCACACTGGGCTGAGTATGGGCAACACATGCCTATTTTTTGTGGGCCTGAATAGAGGTTTTGATTTCAGCTTTATGTGAGTTACTTTATAATCTAAATATCACTGACTGAATTATTCCGAACATAAAATTCTTTGTTTTCAGGAGTTTCCACTAAGCAAGTACCCCCTCCCCCAACTCCTACTCACTTTAATGGGAAGACAAACCCCGTCCAACTTTTTCATTAAAGTTCCTTCAGGGATTTATTGATTTCCGAAAGCCCGAAAAGAAAAAAAAATATCAGGCTTGTCTAGTTCTGAATTCATTTCTTTTTAAGATATATTAGGAAAGACTGAAAGAACCAAAAAAAAAAAAAAAAAGACTGTTCCAGAAAGTGGCGTTAAGTCCCATTCAGCCAGTTAATCAATCAATCAAACGATCAGCAGATTAAAAAAATATTAAGACAAACTTAAATTGACACCAGAGCACAGACAAGAAGGGTAATCAAGTCAATACTGAAATAAAGTTTTTCTTTCGAGTTCGGAAGATTTGTGAATATGCTGAATTTTCAGTGAGTTTCATTACCTGTTGTTTACCCGACTCTGACTTATTTTTACCTCACCTGACCCGAAGAGTCATGTAAACTATTACCATCGCTTGGAATCCGTCGTTAGTTTTTCACATTTCAATCTTTTTCTCTGCAACCAACTTGAAGATGTTCTTCTTGGAAGCAGTTTTCTTGGACATGCAAGAACATAAACATAGTAACAGAACATCAGTAATGTCTGTTGGTGATGAGGCACACGGGATCAGAGGAAAACGCGTTTTTTCTTTCTTTCTTTTTTTTTTTTTAATGAAGACACAAATTTAATGTTTATTCCCAAACATCGAGCATCTTTAACATGTTCAAAAAGTGAATTTGCACGCATACTAAACCGTTGATTTCTGATGATACAAAAGAACTTTAAATGAAATCGGTAAAAGAAGTCTTTCAAATTTGATGTTAATTATAGAGAGCTACCTTCCGCCTCAGTAAAATTTCATAATTAATATTCCAATATGATTTCTATCATTACGTTTTATCTTAAGATGATATCAAATAAATAAATAGTTGGTCGATTATTTATTATTTGATCCTCAATGAAATGATCAAAGGTTATTTTTGGTATTTTTTGTAGTAAAAAGAAATAAAATTTAATTGAAATTTTCCTTCATACAGTTTGGTTACGCTCTGCGGGAAGAAGGATTCACTTTCAGTGGGACTTAAGTATAAATGTCACTTTATAATTCAAAACAAATTGCATTTAGGATAGGGCAAGTCAAATTAATATCTTCCGAAAATAAGGACGGATGGATTTACACAAGTATGTTTATCTAACATTTCGGTGATAACTGTATTGTACCTTGTAAACAAAATCGTCCATTGTACTGTCGCAATTCTAATTTTACGAATACACCAGTCAAATATCTTCGCCTGCAAATTAACCTGTTAAATCGTGATCCTCATTCAAACATAAAAGACGGAACGTAGGAGGGAGGAGGGGGCTGCACTTTTCCAAATGATGGAGAGCAAGACCATGTTTTTGTCACCCCTCTTTTGTGGGCAACATTTGTTCAGGAACCAAAAAAAAAGTTATGGAACGGTATTCACCGCTACTGCATACAAATCAGGTCAACATTACATCTGACGCTGCGTTAGAGTACAGATTATATGATGATTAGTCGCCCTTTACTTTGTAGTTAGCTAGACTCTGTCGCGGGCTTCCCTTACAAAACATTTTTAGGCCTAATACGTCGAGAGAGTATTGATGATGGATTTCATTATTTGTTCGTTTGTAAAGCAGATTCTGTTCTGGGACTTTGGGATAAAATTTATTGAATATTATTTCACTTTCAACCCTTCGCTTTCAAAATAAAAAATAGCCATAAACAGTCATTATCAAATCAATTTTCATAAAGAATATTTAATCTTGCAGTTTGGTATTGTTAGACTGACGTAACTAGGCTGGTTATGAAAGAATGTGGATGTCAACAAGAGTGAGTTGTCCTTATTTTCCACAACCTGGTCGAATTTCTTCAAAATTTTCTAGCTTTTTGTTTTAAGTGAAACAAGCATTTTAACTCTTTGACCACTTAAAATACTGGAACACAGGAATGGACAGTAATATAATTAATGATTCTTGTTTCATCCCATTAACGGCCTGGCGATAGTTAAATAAAAACTTTCAAATAGCTGGCAAATTGAAAACCCATTTTTGAACACTCACTGGCAACTGTTTAAAGCTTTAGCTTTCAAAAAGCTGGCGACGGTTGAAAGCCTTTCGCTAGCTGGGCCTTCAATTTGCTAGCAACTGTTGAAAGTCTGTTGAGATAGCGACAGTAAAGGCATACATGACAGTATGTTTAGTATTTTTGTTTAATTAGCTGACGAACTCGTTTTGTTCTCATTTTTCCATTTTCTTCCTGCAGACCCGAGAAATTTATAATTACAATTTGGAAGCTGTCAACAAAGGCTGGCGAGTGTTCAAAGTTTTGAAAGCATGTGGCTGTTAAAACGGGTTGTCAAGTTCAACACTTACTAGCTACAATGTACTGCTGCCAGATTTTTTAACATACTGGACTGTAGAGCGTTACTGGCCATTTGAAAGCCTGGCGTTTAACTTTCGCCAGGCCGGTACTGTAGACATGGGTTGAATTTTTGTAAAACAAGTCTTCGGTTGACTACTTGAAATAATTTCTGACTGACTGTCAAACTAAGAGTTTTTATTAGTATAATTTAACGCCTTGTTTTTCATCGATGTAAAAGTTATGTGATTTGTTGTTAAAATGACCATATTTACCGAAAATTATGTCTCGTAGATAAAATCTTCATTATCAGTGAAGCACAAATAATAGCTAGATATACCGGTATTAACTGTAACACGAAGCGCCGTCTTATGGGTATAATTTGTAGGAAATTAAACCTTTAGCAGGTGGGGTCTGTATCGCGTATCATAATTTTAGTTCAGTATAGTTGGAGATATTGGAGAATGAAATATCGAATCAAAAAACAAAAGTATATGTACTTTATATGTATATATAATCCCACTATTATTACAAGGAATGCATTTCTGAAGACCTTTTAAAGTGTATTTATTTTTGTCATTTTCATTCATAAGCAGTACTTCAACCTCAACAAGTACATATACAGTAGGTTCCTCAAAATCAGCACGTAAGAGAACAGCCCGATCCATGTTTATTCGGTATATTTACTTCTTGATATATATATTCATAAAAGATTTAAAATATGTATATATAAAAAAGTTTAATAGATTAAAAAATAGAACACACTGTCAGACTTTGATAGTAATTTTACATGTTGTGTCAAAATTACAAAATCACGATTAGTTCTTTATGTGGTTACAGGGAAAAAACTACCCCCAGCATGTGTAAGGTCATATTGGTCAAGGAGAACCTCTGTATTAAATGCTTAATTACTAAGATATTGAATATCTGCACATGTTAAAGTTTCTCAATCAATTTTCTTAAAATTAACCAATTATGTATTTAAGTGTTAACTTAGTCAGAAAATTGGCTAGGGAAATGAATTTAAAATTACAGGAACACGCAAAATGCTTTTTATACATGAAAATCATAATAAGATTTAGTAAATGATAAATCTTGATTAAATGACCTTTCACAAGTATAAAGACTTTTGGTATAGTCATCGATGTGTCAGTGAGATAAATAGGAAAGTTTTCTGGTGTGAAGTGACAAGGATGTTTTCCCATAAATAAAACTATCATTAAGGACGTATCTATAGTTTATAATCACTTTATATCATCAAAATCTCAAAGTGTTCATGTTTTTCTCAACCAAAATTAAATTTTGACAAATCTTGTTTTTGACAGATCATTATGATACTTGCAGTCATGTCTGAACATGAACATAAAGAGACCAATGGCCAGTAATACTTCAAAAGTGAAAAAGAAACTTTTCTTGGGTGTGTGCAAAAAAAAAACAAAAAAACAAAAACAAAAACATAAAAAAAAAAATCATACAAGGCTTAGACATTTTTTTAATGTACCTAAACTCTGCCCAAATCATAACAAAAAATCCTTAATATGACTTAAAAACGAATATGTGAAACCTTTTGACTGTATCCAGTGCTTCTCTTCCGTACTGCTTCCTCTACCAAAGAGATTGGTCGCCATGATATAGGGGGAAAATTAATGAAAATGGTGTTAATACCCATTTTCCCCCTGTTAATACCCATGCAATCAATCATGTCTTTTTTTATTTCTATTACTTCAGCAAAATACGTGTAGCAATCGGCTTTAACTGATGGATTATATTTTCAAACCTGCCACTGATAGTATTTTGATTATATTTTCAAACCTGTCACTGATAGTATTTTGATGCATTGCCTGTAACCAACGGTCACTACTAATTTTTCGTTTTTGTTCCAGAAAAGCAAGGTTTTGTTTTAATTACACAAGACAGACATACTTGAATTTCAGATACCAGTATTTGGATTCCGATATTTATTTACGAGAAGGAACGACGGAAGCGTGCTTTTGTTTTAAGTTTCGCCAGCCCGGTACTGTATTTAGTCGTTGTACCAAGTCAGAATATCTCGTCGCTCTGTTGTTTCTTTCATGGTCTTGTGCTGTTTCTAAGGGAAGTGGTGGTGCATTATTGATCCTTCCTGTTATCTTCTTTCTATTGCCAAATTGTTGGTTGCTATGACCTAGTTTTTATATGAGCCAACATTCCTAGACGAGACTCCACTAACCTACAACTGAGGTACAAGCGTCATGACTTGGTTTCTGGTGACATTAGATCATACCAAGGCCGCGACAACAAAATTTATGCACACTGTAATCATATGTGCAACGACATGAAGTTTCATAGATTTTTTACATATACATTTGTCTCAAGCCCACTAATCCAAATCTCATTGCCTGCAATAGTAACATTTTTAGCTGTCACTCGGGCATCAATTTTCGTTGAAATATGGCAGACCCCTCAAAACGAGCGGAATTAACTCAG
>JAOXYI010582198.1:0-15243 GCA_028566495.1 Lithophaga antillarum
GTGTCACTGACCAGGTTTCAAATGTCGGGGTCGTAGCCTAACTACTCCTCTAGAGGGTATAACAAAACAGGTTTTTTGTAATGTTTCAACATAAAAAAAACCCTTAAATGTTAATTTGTGAAATAGATCTACATTCATGTGAAATAATTAACTACAATGAACATTTCATTTTTATATTTATTCGTACGAATAATTTAAGATATTATCGTAACCCTTCAATGAACGGAAAAAAGATACTATCGTAACCCTTCAATGTACCTCAACAAAGAATATTTTTAGATACGTTACCGGTGTACTATATTGACCTACTTCATTGCGTTAGTTGGTGTGCTTGCGGCCATTTTCATTTGGATGTTATTGTCTGCTGCAGGAAAAGAAGTTAAAACAGAAAAGGTAAGACAATTTTTTTAAGACATGAGAGGAATATTGGGTAATCTGCATCAAGGCGATGGAAAATTTCGCAATGCTGGTGTTCAGTGCACTGCAATCGCATATTACGCAATAGCTTTTGTTTATTTTTCGGCGAATTTATTTGATTTTTACCCACGTCATTTTAATTCGTCAACTGTCGACACTGTTATTACAGAAGGGAACGCAATATATGAAAATATCCGAATTAGGAATGGGTTTAGAGATGGTCACTTTTTGACACACGATGAATTACCACATGATGTAAGAGTAAATTTTAGTGAAATTGAAACTATGGTTTATTCAGATGTTGTTCGGCGTTGTTGGTTTAGATCGTTATGACCGTGATGTTGGTTCACTTTCTTTGATGGAAGCTATTGAAACGAGTTTTCAGATTTCAGATTACATACTTTGCACATTTAATGACTTGACAATTGCTTTAATACAAAATAGAGGATGTTATTATATATTTGATTCTCACAGTAGGGATAACAGAGGAAATGTAGATTTTTGGGGGGCTGCAGTAATGCTAGAATTTGACAGTCTTGACTCAGTAACTGAATATTTGCAAAACATGTATCAAAATTCAAATTTCAATTTTTCACCAGTTGTTATGAGACTATCGACAAGAGACAGTGAAATTACTAACATTCAAAAATTTGATCGAAGTAGACATACCACTGAGAACTTCAGTAACAAGACCAATATTAATTTATCTAAACCTGTTTCATCCAGTAGGCTGGACCATAATTATTGTGCATTCATTGATAAATCAAAAAGAAGAAAGAGAAAAAATGGTCAATGTAAAAATGAGCACATAGATCTTGACATGAATGGTACATGTATGTTAGAAAATGAGTGCATGCACAACACTTCTGATGATAATCTAAATGGTGAAGTGGCATATAATTGTTTTGTTTCAAGTACATATGATGTAAAAAATGGGGATTCCTGTATGTATGAAATTTATTTAGAGCAAAATAAATTACTTGAGAAAAACAGGAAGAAGATAGATTCAGAAATGCACATGAATATAGAAAATAAAGTAACATATATGTCATTTTCTCCTGATCATAATTATTGCTCAAAATTTAAGAGAAAACATAACTCAAAAAAGATAAAAAAAAAAGATCAGTCAGTGCTTCTGGAATTGAACAATATTTTTCAAAATATTGAAGGTAATTATGATGATTTATACAACTCATCCTTTAACAATATTAATTGTAATGTTGCTTATAATTTAAAAGTTAATGTAAGCTTATGTTGTGGGAATACAAAGAAGGAACACTTTTTTGTAGACAGTAAACAATCATCTGCATTTTTTAATACAATTCAATGTGTTCCAACATACCACTGCAAAAGTTGTAATAAATTTCTGTATAGAGATCAAGTTTTCACGGTCATTGGAGCTCCCGATTTCTTAGCAAAACTTGATTTAACAGTTGGTAATGACACTTGTGGCTTCTGTTACAGGAAAATTAAAGCTAATGAAATTCCAAAAATAAATACTAAACACAATTATCTAGATCCTGGAGAAATACCTGATTGTTTAAAGGGCCTTTCACTGATGGAAAAAAGGCTGATAAGCACCATTCATGTTTTTCTGACCGTCATAATTTTACCTGGTGGCCAGTTTGCAGAAAAAGGATTAGCAATAGATTTTCCTGTAGATATTCAGAAAAATATTGATCTACTTCCCAATAAATTTCATAATTGTAATGTAATTACAGTGTCTTATGGTGAAAACAAAGATGTCAAGCCAACACACCTAGTGCGAAAAAAAGAAATATTGGCAAGCTTGAGATGGTTAAAAAAAAACAATAAAATCTATAAGGACATTTTAATAAATGAAGCATTCATGAAAGACATTTCTGAATGTAGTTCTAAATATACTAATTTTAATCTTCAATTTGATGAATTTGGAGTTGTAAATATTGATCATGACATGCCTGATATTGACTTAGTAAAAATTTTGAATGCTAATCAAAGTCATATTAATTTACCAAAATGCTCATCTACACCAACAAATGCTTATGATTTGGAGAAGGGAGAAGAAGCTGCATTTCCATATCTGTTCCCATATGGTGTAAATGGTTATAAACATGAAAGAGATAAAAAACTTCAAACAACGGATTATTTTCATCATAGATTGTTTTACAAAGATGAAAGGTTTAGAAAAGACATTGGATATATGTTACATGCTGTAAATTACTATGAATATCAAAGATTATTAAATTCTGTTAATATACATATGCGAATGAGAAAAAGTACTAATGGCCCTTTAACTGCTAAGGACATAAAAGATGCAAAAAACAATTCTGACATAATTAATAATTCATACATGTTTATGAAAAATGTGCGTGGCACTGCTGCTTACTGGAAGAATAATTTAATAAATCTTTTGTCAGTGTTTAAGACTCTTGGACCTCCAAGTGTTTTTGTAACTTTGTCAGCAAATGATATGCACTGGCCAGACTTGATAATGACACTTGCTAAATGTTCTTTCTCTGAAGCATGCAAAATTTCCAATGCAATTGACCTTGTAAAAAATGACCCTCTTTTAACAGCCATTCATTTTCAAAGAAGATTTAAAGCTTTACTTAAGTATGTTATAGACAGTCCATCACAACCACTTGGAAAAGTGAAAGATCATTTTGCCAGAGTTGAGTTTCAAAATCGTGGAAGTCCACATATGCACATTTTCTTTTGGATAGAAAACTTTAATGAAATCTATAATAGCCATGAAAAATTAATTAATTATATTGATACAGTCATTAGCGCATCAGGGTCAGATTTAAATGCAGCAAAATTTCAAACACATAGACATACTGATTATTGTTTACGTAAAATGGGAAAATGTAGATTTGGCTTTCCTTTCAAAGAGTGTACGAAGTCTAAATTACTCAGTAACGTTGATGTAGTATCAGATGCTTACAAAGGTAGGTTTTATGAGCTTAAAAGGAAACCTGCAGACAGTTATATTAATGCATATAACCCTACAATATTGCAACATTGGCAAGCGAATATGGACATACAAGTCATCGGAAATGCAGAATCTGCAGCTTACTATGTTTGTGCCTATTTATGCAAATCAGAACCTGAAGATTTAAAATTTGCTCTGTCTGATTTAATAAACCAAATTCCAATTGATACACCTCAGAGAAATAGAATGATGAAAATTGGGTGTTGTGTATTAAAAACAAGAAAATTAAGTGCACAGGAAGCAGCATACAGATTAAGCGATCTTAAGCTAATATTCAGCTCCAGAGATGTTTTATTCTTAAATACAAAGCCTCCAAACTTAAGATTTAAAGTTTTAAAACCAAAAGCTGATAGAGAAAAATTGCCAGATAATAGCACAGACATTTTCTATAATAATATTATTGATTATTATCGAGCACGACCATTTGATTTAGAAAACATGTGTTTGTATGAATTTGCTCAATGGTATATAAAATGTGAAAAACCTAGAGAGACTCCTATAGCTAGCAAAAGAAAACCAGAAAAAAGAATAAAATTATTAGAACCATTTGAAAGTACTTATATGAGAAAAAGAGTAAAAAGTCTTGTCATTCGCTTGCCTAAACTATCTGTATCTTCTGATGATTACTTTTATAGTTTATTAATGGCATATTTGCCACACAGGAAAGAGGTACATATTTTAGAACAAAATAATTCAGTGTTACACAAAAGTGCTAGAGATGCTTTTATTGCAAAAAAGGATAACATGTTGCTAGATTTTTTGCAGTCTTGCACAGTTTTAGATGAAATTGAAAATGCAGTTCGAATTATAAGAATGTCGAAATTAGAACTTAACTTAACAATGAATCCTGGAACCGTTGAAGTAGGACATGATAATGTAAATGATGAAGAAATAGCTGAACTATCATTGCCTTCAACATATACTTTCTGCTCTGAGAAAGACCAAGACTCATTACCATTGGTACACAGCATTCAAAATGAAACTAATACTGTTTTGCATGATATACAAGTAAATGATATATCATTTGATGAAATGCAAAATGAAATTTCAAAACTGACTTATTCTCAGAAAAGGGTAATGAAATTTGTTACTGACCATTTCAAGTCCACAGATATTCATTTGAAACCTTTCACTATATTTATAACAGGCCCTGGTGGGGTTGGCAAAAGCCATTTGACTCGCCTTTTAATAAATTGGATGAAATGTTGTACTGCAAAACAAATTGGCTATAATTCTGTAATAGTTTGTGCACCAACAGGCACAGCAGCAAAAAATATCAATGGGAAAACTATACATAGTGCTTTACATTTGCCAGTTCAACATGGTAATCAGCCAGAGTTAATTCAATTGTCTGCAAAAATATTGAAAAAACTAAGATCAGAATTTGCATTTATTCACACAGTAGTAATTGATGAAATATCAATGGTAAGCTCTACAATATTAGAATATATCCATCGTCGTCTTTGCTCTATAAAAGATAATGATAAGCTTTTTGGTGGTTTAAATATTATTGCTGTAGGCGACTTCTTCCAGCTAAGGCCAGTCAGAGGATTTTATGCATTTGAAAATACTGTTCTGTGGTCTGCTTTTCAGCCATTTTTCCTTTTAGAAAATGTGAGACAGTCCGAAAACAATACTTATGCACAATTACTAAACAGAGCTAGAGTTGGTTTACTATCAAATGCTGATATAACATTACTGAATTCTAGAGTTGTACAAGTTGATAAAAATATGACAATTTCTACGCCTCATTTATTTCCAAAATTGAAAGATGTGAGGGCACACAATGACAAAATTCAATCTTTATTGCCAGTACCAAATTTTCATACTATTTTTGCTAAACATTTTTTTTCGCAATATGATTTAAATCCAAATGGGGTTGTAGATGATGAATTGATACCAGAGGATGATCGTGAAGCTGGTGGACTACTGCAATGTTTGAAAGTTTCTGTAGGGACAAGGGTCATGTTAGTAAGAAATATTTTTACTTCAAAGGGACTTGTAAATGGAGCTGTTGGTCATGTTATTGAAATAGAAATACAAAATGATGATGTTGTCCAGATATATGTTAAATTTGATGATCCTAATGTTGGCAAATGTTTTCAGCAGGAATCTGTCCAAAATGCAATTGCTATTGAAACTATCAATCAAGAATTTTTTTATAAAGGAAGGGTTATTATAAGACAGCAGTTTCCTTTAATTCCAGCATGGGCATGCACAATACACAAGGTCCAAGGTGCATCGTTAGAAAAAGCTGTTATTTCAATTGGGAATGATGTGTTTGACAAAGGAATGGCTTACGTGGCACTTAGCCGAGTAAAAACACTCCAAGGATTATTTTTATTGTCATTTTGTCCACAAAAAATTCAGCCATCCCAAAAAGTTATTGAAGAATATGCTCGTTTGAGGGAATTGTATGAAAATGAATAAAAAAAAATGAAAAAAACGTAACTGAATAACTTGCAATATTATTAATGCTGTACATATATACACAATGCACAGTATTTCTACGTGAAAAAAAAACAGAAAATGAAAATTGAGCTGTCTTAAAGACAGCAAACCGGGTTTTCCTGTTTTATGAAAGTAAACATTTGACACTGTACAAATAGGAAAGTTTAAGAATTTCAGTATTATAAGTATAATTATCCTAATTAAAATATTTCGGGTGGTTGCTGGGTTACAGGTTACCCCTAGAAAGCTAACACAATACTGGCAGCCATGTTTGTTCCAAGTCCTGGTAACCATATTTGATATGGTAAAATTAAGAAAATTGTTGAATCATAGTTTTTCACGATAAGTACAATAATCCTCAAGTTTCATTGAGACAGTCTTCACGGTTAGCTACAGGCTCGACAGCCCAGGCCTGTGAAAATACCATAGCGCCTGTAAGAATTTCTCTTGCAGGCCAGTATAATCTATTTAAAAAGATCTAAAAAAAAAATGGTGCGGGCCTGTGGTCAAAAAATGTACTGTGGAGACTGTTGAGATATGTCGAGCGGTTGCTGAGGTAAAGGTTACCCCCAAAAAGTTAACACAATATTGGCAGCCATGCATGCTCCAGATCCTGCCAGTTATATTTGATATTGTAGAATTTTGAAAATATCAGTTTTTTATGATAATTAAAATATTACTCAAGTTTCATTCAGATACTTCAAGCGGTTGCTGAGCTACATGTTCCCCCAGAAAGTTACCGTAATATAATATTGGCAGTCATGTTCGTTCCAAGTCCCTGCAGCTATATTTGATATTGTAGAATTTTGAAAATTTGTGAACCTTAGTTTTTTAATGATAAGTAAAATAATCCTGAAGTTTCATTGAGATATGTGTAGCGATTGCTGAAATACAGGTTACCACAGAAATGGCAACCAAGTTTGTTCCAAGTCCCGAGGGCCATATTTAATATCGTAGAATTTAGAAAATTTGTGAATCTTAGTTTATAACAATAAGTAAATTAATCGTCAAGTTTTATTAACATATGTCAAGGGGTTGCTGAGATATAGGTTACCCCTTAAAGTAAACACAATATTGGCAGCCATGTTTATTCCAAGTCCTAGTGGCCATATTTGATATCATAGAATTCTGAAAATTACTGAATCTTAACTTTTTTATGGTAAGTAAAATAATCCTCACGTTTCATTCAGATGTCTGGAGTGGTTGCTTAGATACAGGTTCCCCCAAAAATTTAACATTAGGAGGATCCCTGCCTGCCTGACAGACATCACAATTTCAATAACTGAAGTTTCCATTGGAAAACCTGATTAAAAATAAAATATTAACACTATTTTAATAAAAAAAATTCTGTTCCTTTTTCACATAGAAATCAAAATTTCAAGTGGCTGTGCACAATGTGAATTAACAAGATATTTTACAACTGGCAAATTGAATGGACATGCTTATTTCATTTGGATGGATTTTGAAGTTTTATGCATTTTCATTTAGACAAGGGTTTTATATTTGATATGAGCTGATATATCTTTCAGTATTTTGTACTACTTGTATAGTATGTTAGTTTATCAGGAGATATTTAGTGAGTTATCTCTCCTTTTTGTGTGAATTACAATGCATTCTGTGCAATTTACAAACGTATATCTCCATTTACCAGAAAATCAAAATAGTGAATGGTGTTTCTGTACATAACCGCATATTCTAAATTTCAATTTATCAAACATTTTGCAGGTTTTTTCATCATGTTTTTCATAGGCGAACTGAATAACAAATCATGCAATATTATAAAGCAATACATGCATCTTTTTTGTTATAGATGATGCTAACAGTAAAAGAAATCAAAGAGCTAGATGATAAGAGCTTGCCAAGTTCTCCAAGTTTAAAAGTGACAGTAGTTGATGTTAGTGAAATACAGCAAGAAAATGGAAGAAATCGTTTCTATGCAATTGTTGGAGACCAGACCGGAACAATTTCTGTCACAATCTACAATAATAAAGACCATCCAAAATTCATAAAGGGGCTAGGCGTCATGTTAATTAATGTCCTGTGCAAACAGTCATTTGTGGCTGTAACAGTGAAGAGTGAAGTGGCTATGTGTAAAGGGGAAAAACTTCCAGAGGAAATAGTGGAGAATGCTCCCAAACTACCAGGACATAAAGTCAACACAATAGAAGGTGCTATGGCCTCACCAGAAAAAAGTGTGATAAGTGTAAAAGGCCGTGTTACAAAAGTAAGTGATATTGTTTATTTCTCATAATTAAAATACATGTTTTGAAGAAGGGATATGAAGTATATGTACACAAGATGACAATTTCTTGAAATACTAGGATTATTACAAAATACATGTACGTGTATGGAAAAAAACTTACGCATTCTTTGCTCTTTGATGGGTAGCTATTAAATCTATAAATTCTCAATTTTACAGACAGAAATTCTATAAAGTACAGAGTACCAAAAAGATATTTAACGAGGAAATGTATTTTCATATAATATATTTATCATATAAATATTTTTTTGGTACTCGTTCTGGCTCATATTTATTTTTGTCAAAAACTGGTGAAAAATTGGCTAAAATTGACAATTTAAGCTAAAAATGCTAACTTATGACACCTCTGTTACACCATAATGACGTCATAATGAGGAAATTTGTATCAAACTGTTCACTTTAACTATTAACATGATTAAGATACACAAAACATAAATATGAGCCTTACTGTCCCCATTTCTAAAAATCTTGAATTTAGGGGGCATTTTGAGTGCACTTATCCTACCTTCTCCTTTACATCTCTTCCATTGCTCTTTACAAAACCAGGAACCAGTATGTACAGTGATAACAGGTTCATAAAATCTCTAATTACCAAAAATATATGTAGTAATCAGTAACTGGCAAATCATCTATTCTGATTGACTGTTTTGTCTGTATCTTCTTCCACAAACAACCAAATGAGAGAAATGGACATAAATCAGTTTTTGCCCATTTTGTTCCTAGATTAGGCCCTTAAAACGAATATTTACATTATTATCCACAAATAACTGTACAAATGTGAAACTGGTTGGAGAACAATGTGAAGTTTCAAAGTACATATGTATTTTCTTCAAATGTACAGTGATATACATTTACATATCAAATTTTTTCTGAATTTTCAAAGCTTGATGTTGATATATAAATTATTTTTAACAGTTGACAGCTCCAACTCACCAGAATGTGAATGATGGAAAGATGGCCTTCCAGGATGTCACAGTTAAAGACAAAACTGGAAAGATAAAGATAGCTATCTGGGATAACATGGTCGGCACAATAACAAAAGGGCAGTTAATCTCCTTCACTAAATGTAGAGTGAGATTGTTCAATGAAGAAAAGAAATTAACAACAACAGCATCATCAACTGCAGAGGTATTGGTTTGTTTTATTTTCATTGTCTACCACAACCATACATTTCAATATCTGATTGAAGTGAAAATTCATACATTTCTTGTTATACCCCCACTCATAGAGTGGTGGTATATTGGATTACCCTCCGTTCGTCCGTTCGTCTGTTCGTCCGTTCGTCTGTTAGTCCGTTCTTCCGTTAGTCCATACATAACCTTGTGTGCGGATCTTCTTGTGAGTGGGGGTATTTTTGACACATTTGTGTCAGTCTTAACTTGTTAATATTGAAGAAGAATAATTCATTTGGAAAAGTAAATTGAAAATAGTCAATTTGGAGAAGACATCCTTGAGACCTAATAGGAAAAGTACTAGAATAAAAAATCTAACACACTACTACTGTAATACATGTAGTTTATGAAAGATAATAATGCACATGTTATATTTAAAAAAAATTAAAAGCATCAGTAAACAGAGTGTACAGTATTTATTTATCACAAAATAAAGACATTTACATAAAAAAAACATTTCTCATTTAGCTCATCATATTAGACTACATTTTGTATTAAAGCACCCTAGCTACTTAGAAAGTACCAAAGGGAAAGCGCTTATTAAAATGGGTGAAAAAACATAATTTTCTTCTGTTCAGATTTTGAGTCTGGTCTTAAGTGTTTTCTGAAATGCCAGTAAGTGTCAGGAACAATTATCAGTTTCACCAGAGAATTTTAACACAGGAACTAGAAATGAATAAAGGTGCAAATATCATTTTAGATTAAAACCTTTAAAAAAATGTTTATAGAAGCTCTAAATAAGTTGAAAAAATATATTGTTCTCTTTATTTCCACTAAACAGTCAATAAAAATTATGAAAATTATACAAATGATGCTTACAATGTAAGAGATTTGTTATATGATAGTTACAGTGTAGTGTAGATATACATTTTGTAACTTAACAATAAATCAGTTCTATGCTATACAGGTAGATGTATTTCTAAAAAGAAATTTATATTTATTAGATTTTACAATTATTTGCAGGTATTTCTCAGTGATGACAATATATTTGAAGTTTCTGATGATAACAGTGATGTAGATGAAGGATTAGGATCAGAAATGCCATCTGGTGTATTAGAGGGAATTCTAGATGTAGATCCATATTTATCCTGCCCGAAGACTTCCTGTAGTAACACGAAGTTAATAACTATAAAGGGTGAAGATGATGTTTACAAAATGTCATGCAAAACCTGTAATGGTATTTTCAGAGCCAGCGCATGTAATACCTACATCCGTGTAACAATGATGCTTAATGCAGAAAACACCAGCAAAAAAGTAGTGCTGTTTGCACCGCAATTGAAAAAATTATTTGAAAGTAGAGGTCTGGAGTGTTCCATTTTGTATGATAAAACAGAAATGATGAACAAAATCATGGATGTTTTGCCTATTGAAATTAAATACAGGATGCACAACACTACCATCCGAAATCTTGTTTGTAAAAGACCAGCGTAACAGTGTCAAATGTAATTATAAAACAGGAAGTGTAGTCAGGAGTTCAAAATTGTGCAGGTTCAAAGTTTGAAATTTTATCTCTGTACTTTTAATAATCTACTATACAGATTGTAGGTACCTTTCCATATATTCTAATTTTTTATAACTGAAAATGTATTTCAAGCAAGAGTCTATTAAAATGTTCAAGTTACTTTCCGTGAGCAAATGAGCTTCTGAAAAAAAAGGAAGGAATGTTAAGGATTTTTATCTGAAAGAAAAAAAATCAACCCCTCCAAGTTCTTTTATAAATGGATTTTTTTTCTATATGTTGATCTTTATTGTAAATAAAACTTTATGCAACAAGTTTAAACAATGCTTTTGGGTGTTTTTCTTGTAGATATAAATGACAAATATTTCTTCTGCATCTACCTACATGACCTATAATCCTTTGCAAATAATCCTTAATTTAAATCTATTTTCAAATGATTACATGTTGCAATTTTCTGTTGATTAGCTTTTAAACTGTTTAAACAAGGGACAATACTCTTATGAACTATCAGCACTTTTTTGGTATATAAATGAAATTCAGTGAAAATAGCAGATAATAAGGCAGGTCACAATAAATGTTGCAAACGGTATTTGCATCATTGTACATTTTGTAAATAATGTAAAGAAAACAGATTTTTTTTCAAAACAGCTTAACAACTTTTGTTCAAAAATAAGTTTAGATAAGGAATAGTCATTACTTCTACAAAATATTATATTCTGTAAATATTTTATCACTTTATATTTTATATTATGTAATCATTTATAAAGGTTGTAATATTTTTTGTTCAAAACATGTAGTTTTAGAACTGTTTGTCAGAAGGAACATATTAGTAATACATTTCACGAATAGCTGCATCTAAATAAATAACTGGACTGGTTTTTGTCCTTTTAATGTAATCATGGTGTTCCAAAGTGAAAAATATGTGTATAACCTGGTAAACCGATTTGTTTGAGTATTTTTGGTTCTTTAATTTCTTTCCATAATACCTGTATGAACTATTTTGTACATTATTATGCATGTACAACTAAACATTTTTTGTACTTAAGTCACGGAATGACTACCACAGTTAATTTATGTAAAATATTTTATTGCTTTCATTTCAAACTTTAGAACAATGTGTATTTTTACATATATGTTAACAGATAAAATGCTTTAGACTGTCAGTTAACAGCATTATTATCATAGGTAACAAATAAAAAAACACAATTATATTCAAATTTGATTATTTTTTGGTTTTACATTTTACAAAATGTATCTTGTATCTTGTTAGCTCGTGATGTTTTTTTTTTAAATTTTTTTATTGTAGTATTCTTAATAAACTTTGTTGAAAAACTTTATTGTTCTTTGAGAAAAAACTTGAATATGGGTTAAATGTTCAGGAGACAAATAACATACAGCACCATGTGACCATTAGAAACTGAAGCATTATTGAAATGCTGCTTATTAAGGCCCCATATCAATGTTGAAACAGGAATTAGTAACATGCCCAGTATCTATCTTACAAGCACAGCAGTCTTACCTCAGAACCACTAAGTCCTCTTTTCTTGGAGGTTACCTTACTTGATTTACATCATTGTCGACGCACCATATCTTACGCCTTCCATAGAGTTTGTGCAATTTCTACATTTTCTACATTTTGTTTCCAAATGTGTGCTCCCGTATTATGGACTTCAGATTTGGAATATCTTATTGGTATTCTACTATTTTTTCTTCATCAACTTAATGTACAGTGCAACAAAATTATGCACTCGAGGTTCAAGAGAAAGTTTACTGATGACATAAAAAAGCTTGAGCACAAGTTTTGCATACAATCTCCAAAGTAATAGTTCATGGTGTGTGGCCCAAGGTAAAGTTCATATGATAACATGCAAAAGCTAAGAACAAGTTTTGCATACAATCTCCAAAGCAAAAGCTTGGTACAAGTTTTGCATGCAATCTTCAAAGTACGGAATATGATTGTTTATGGTGTAGTGATCTTAATTTATTGAAAGGTCAAGGTCACAAAATGGATTTAAGCTTGATGAAAGCAAACTATATTTAGTATGCAATTTTCTGGTTACTTAGAAACTTTTTTTTTAAATTTTCAGCTCACCTGACCAGAAGGGTCAAGGGAGCTATTGCCATCACTTGGCGTCCGTCGTCCGTCCGTCGTTAGCTTTTCACATTTCAATCTTCTTCTCTGAAACCACATGACGGATTGGAAGCAAACTTTGGCAGGAATGTTCATTGGATGGTCCTCTACAAAGTTTATACTTTTGATGCTAATCGGAAATTCAACATGGCCGCCAGGGCTAATAATGTGTTCTGATTAGCTGAAATTTCAACAATCTTCTTGTTGGAAACCACAAGGTCGATAGAACTGTAATGTTGCCACAATGTTTCTTACATTGTCCTCCACCAAGTTTATACTTTCGAGTGTCTATTGGAAATCCAAGATGCCCGCCACTGTGGAACAAAGTTAACATTGGATTCAACGAGAAATGTCAAAAAGTCTTGTCTGGAACTACTATAGAATTAATGTGTTCTGATTGGCAAAAATTTCAGCAATCCTCTTGTCCGAAACCACATGGTCAATAGAACTGTTATGTTGTCACAATGTTTCTTAGGTGGTCCTCTGTCAAATTTATACTTTTGGTGCCAATTGGAAATCCAAGATGGCACATACCCACATGGCCAAAGTTAACAAGATTCAATGTGAAATTGGATAAAGTCTTTTCAGAAACCACATTAGAAAATGGAAGCAAACTTGGCAGGAATGTTCATTGGGTAGTTATTTACAAAAAGTGTACTTTTTGGTGGCAATTGGAAGTTTAATATGGCTGCCATGCCATAATAATGTTCTGATTAGCTGAAATTTCAACAATCTTCTTGTCGGAAACAATTTTGCCTATCTAGGTGGAATCAGTTGAGCCTCTGAAAATCCACATATACCTTAAACGTTACATTAATTCAAAACAGAAGCATATGAGGTTCACGCATTGCTTTTCTTTTTTTAAAGAAAGCAACTTGTTTTAACTTCATTGTGTTTTGAATTTGCATGTTAAAAAAGAATGTTGAATTCTTTCGTTTTCAGCTCACATGATCACGCATTCTGTCGCCATATTCAACATTTTCTGAATTTTTTTGTTACATTTTATATTTTTGTTTTTAAATATTCGGTCAGTGAAAACGTTAGGTATTCTGTTCAATTTGCATCTCAATAAATAATGATCTTCTTTAATTTATATTTTGTTTTTCAAAATAATATCAACAACGATGATTATATTTAGTTATTCGCTAGTATTTCGGATAAAACTGTATGCAAAGCAAACAACGTAAATATCGAATCAATTTTGCTGTACCTTTACACGTGTATAATACATTATATATATTATTTTAAGCCTACTCGTCATATTTTCAATTCACCATTCGAATAAAAAATGACTGAGATAGCACAAACCTACTTTACTAAGACGACAACATTGAAATAAATATTCCTTTCGTAGAACCCAGAATATGATATCTTGTACATCTTTTAGTCTAAAAATTGCTTCTCAGTCAGTTTTTACGGAATCTTCACATACGGTGACGTAATATTGTCAGTTATGATGGCATATCGCTACGTAAATAAACTATATGCGGTACATGTATGTGTCATTTCCAAATAGGTTTACCTTATTTATTAACTATTATGTTATTGACCCCCATCTCCCCCAATAATCACCTAGCTGCCTCCACAATAAAGAAAAAGACTGTCGAGCTATTACAAGAAAAATCGAACAGTTGGATGTTGTATTGGGTACTTGTATTTTTTTAATGAAAGATGGAAACGTTGCCTCGTTTCAAACTGATTTCGGTTTGTGATTGTATTTCAACACAGTGTGATCATTTATTTTTCTTTTATTTTTTGATATTTCTGTAAGGTAAACTGTCTGAATGTGTTGACATTTTTGGTATAAAATAAGGATCTGAATGTCACGTTGTGAGTCTTTTTATAAAAGCCTTTTCACCCAACATTTTCATATTCTATTAAAAACAAAATTCTTGCTGTAAGTTAATTTATATTTTCTCATTCGTTAACTATTTTTCTTTTTGGCTAAGTTACATTGTACTGGTCCTCGGTCAGCTGTATTGGCCGGAGGTGAAGCCTCGGACCTATAAGTAAGCCAAATTAATTATTATCATATATGTTTCTTTTTCTGACTCTCTGTAATCGGTAATATGAAGCATTCATCCTTGTGCGCAAAAACAGGAGCATTGAAAACTAGTGTGATATACACAGTACTTAGACAAACAAAGAGAGATAAACCGATGTCTTCAAATGCAGAAGTTAATCTTGGAAAAAAGTATTTAATGAACTGACATCAACATGGTTAAAGGAATTCCTTCCAAGCCATGCCAATATTTAGTTTTTGTATTGCACTGGATTGTTGTTTATTCACAAATTAATGTAAGTTCAATTTTGTTTAGCATGTTTGTTTTCAGTTCATTTTAATGAAATAGATCCTGTGAGAGTGCAGTTTCTCGACGG
>JAOXYI010583305.1:0-25179 GCA_028566495.1 Lithophaga antillarum
CTTACTTGCTTTTCCATTATGTAGCCGTTTTTCTTTCTGATACACGATTGTTTAGAAGGAATTTGGATAGTCGATACCTAATTGAAAATATTTGAACGAATAAATGTAGTGCGTTTGTGTTTTTAAACAGTCACTGTAGTTAAAATGCTTTTATTGTGGCATATAACCTACTTAGGTGCAAACTAACGATTTTGTAATGAAGATATATTTGTTTTCAAAGATTAATTTTACATTATTCATTTTGACATTTTTTGTCGACGGAAAACACTAGTTATCAGATGGCCTCCAAAATGTTGAACTTACGGGGTAACCTGTATCTTAGCATCCACTTGACAGGTGCTAATGAAACTTCATGGTTATCTAACTTATCATTACATACTAAGATTTCCAACTTTTTAAAAAATCGAAAAATGAGAACCGTTCGCACACTTTTAGCATGAAGCGCTTAGGAAAAACACTTCATACAAAATTTATTTCTCACTTTTACATTCGCACAGAACTACAAAAATATGCATTCAAATCCTTAAATAAAGAGAGCAAGGCCTAAGTTAAACAAACGACTCGGTTAAATTTTACAATACGGAAGTTTCGTAGAATGAATGGAGCTTTTTTTTTTTTTTTGTTTTTTTTTGACTTTAATAGTGTAAATATTGTGATTTTAGTAGAACAGCAAATCCAAAGCAACTGTCACTACGTATTTTATTGTTATTCCGGTATTCCGGCTATACGTTCAAAATATTGCTAAAACAAAACTATCCCTGCTCACAAAAAAAAAAAAATGTTGGAAGGCGCGTAACCTCTACATTGTCACATATGAATTTAAAGCATCAGAAGTGGCACAACGTCTGCAGAAGAAATCCCATCAATATCAACAATGGTCATGTACATCCCTATACAGGCCAAGGGAAGTCTTTTTCATTACTGCTTAATGGACTATATGAAAAATCGGCCACAAAAATAAGATCTACACTATAAAAGCATCAGATACCTCTTTACCTCTTTATACAGCTTTAAACAAGAATGCAAAATTTAAGAGCCATCAAAATTCAAATGTATGAGAACAAACAAAGCAATATTTATTTCATGCTTCGCCATGCGACGCACCTATCATAGTTACATGTACAACCGATCTTCCCAAACAGTGAAAAAGACTCTTTGGCTGAGAAGTCTTATGTTTTTTTGTCACGATCACCTGAACAGAATACTCGGCACCAAGGAATGAGCTCATGCCTAACCTTGGCAAGATGTAATCGAATTGATGAATGTGAAAGTTTTCTACCTTCTGACTGACGCTTGGTGGTTCTTTGATTGTACTTCTTCGGCTTCCTCAACACTAATTTCTGTCGCCACGATATACATGTAGCCAAAAAATGCTTAGGGTAACATCCAGAATTCAAATATTTGTTAAACTATTGCAAAAAAAAAAAAAAAAGAAAAAAAGAAAAAAAGAAAAAGAAAATAGTCTCACGAAACCAGATTTTTTATATATATATACTTCCTACATGTAAAACTTGTCCATGATGGCTATCACTTTGGATTACCAATTATATGAAAACACAAATTTGGTAGTATCATTTGGTGATCATGCATTTATAGTTGTGTTTTATTGGTTAAGTGCTTTCTGAAAAAAATTTTAAACATATTTCTAATGTTAAACTATTAAACATTTTTATGATTTGCCGATGAAACGAGATGACACGAGCTTAACACTAGATATAGGAGAAAATATGTCATACATTTAATACGTGCGGAGATGTACTGTATCTAAACATGCATGCTTCCATATCAGTGGGATAGAGTGATTGTATGGGGGCTTCATGCTACTTTCAGCATTTTTTCAGCTATATCGTGGAGCCAGTTTTTACTGGGCGAGGGAGCCGGAGTACCCAGTGAGAACCCCCGACCTTCGACAGGAAAACTGGCAATCCTTGTCAGTTAAGGTTGGAATTGACCAAACCTCGCCCCGAGTCAGGCTCGAACTTGCAACCCTAGTGTTGACACACCGGTGATCAATAATAGATATGACTAAAGTAATAATTTTTCAATTAGAAAACGGCAAATTGGAGATAACTTTTTAATCGTTAAAGACAGACGAAAAATTAAAATGGGAGTTTTGTCCAGTATTACGATACCATTTTAAATTTGTTACATACGTTTTAAATACAATATCCATTAAAGTTGCACACGGGTGAAAAACAGAATTTCTCCCCCAAAGTTTATCAGACATAAAGCGTCTGAATGATCTCACATTCACCGGAGAAAGACAATAGGTTCTTCCCCGACGGTGGACGGTCAGACAAAAGGTTTAATCTCCAAACAATATTGTCTTCGGACAGCTGGAGGAGTGGACAATAGACGGATTAAGCGTTTGATTTACTCAAGTCACCAAAGCGATTTAGAAATTGGAAATAGAATATTTTCCGATTATTTTTAGAGGCAAAAATATGTTTTTTCCCACATGTATGCAGCTTTTACCACAAAGATTAGATACTGAATTATTGCATTTTCGATTTGGTAACCTTGAATTCGAACAACTTTTCGACTGACGACTTTCTTCTGTCTTTCAAAGGTAAAAGATATTTAGATTTTATCGTTTTCTAATTGAAATATTCTTACTTTTAACTACCTAGACCACTCGGCCACTGAGGCCCCATATGTCAGTGGGAAGTACTAGCGTCGTAACACTCGGGTCAAAAACTACATTGTATGCGTTTTATTTCGAAAGTCTTATCTGATGCATATCCTTTGGTCTTTAGGACAATACCACTTGTAAAATACAGATGAAGTTCATTTTCCTATATGATCGCATCTACCATATATGTCTCTTCAAAACATAGAAAAAACGTTAAAATTTACTGTTTCTGGATAATTTTTATTTAATGGATACCCTTTAGGATATTACTACTTATGGTAAGATACAAATCAAGTTCGATTTTCACTATCATCATGTGAAGACTTATGTGCCTGTAAAATATGAAAAATGATAAAATTTCTGCTTTTTGGATAATATTTTCATTTTTATTTAGTGCATCCTTCTGCTGTTAAGATATTCAGAATGACTATTAGGCGGGGGTATCCATTGTGATCGTCATATCACCTTCGTTTAGTTTAAACAGAATTCATCAGAATGAAAAGAATATTTTCTTTCGGTTAAAACTGTCCAAGTAAAAGAATTTTGTAGATCCTTTCAATGCTTTATTAACCACATTTCTATTTGTTAAATGTGTTGCGGCTGTCGGTTTGCCATGAACCGATACAAAAATTACAATGATTATTCTGAACTTAGCACTAAAAGTATCAATGTAATGAAAAACCAACGCAACTAACGCAACTTAAATTTGTGTACAAATCAAGTCCCCAATTGCGTACTATTAAAGACTGTGATGGTCTGATTCTTTATAACAGATTTACATCGAGTTCATTTTAACTTTTCAAACGTGTGCAACAGGAAGTACTAATCTGGGCAACACAGAGACGGAAACAACTCGTAGTGACACAACTTCTTACCATCTTGCCAAAAGAATGTTCTTACTCCTTTTATGATATCTTTGTCGCAGAGGACGTTGGTTTCGTCATTTACAATGTAATCATACACAAATCACTATGCTAAATAAAAATTCGACCTTCGGTTGAAACCCTCAGTGCACATACTTGAAAAAAAGTAAATAATAAATATAAAGTATTTTTTAAGATTCATCTATTCGTCAATAAAACCGAAGTTTACTTTTCTGACTCAAACTCAAGTATGAAAAATAATGTGTAATATCTGAAATCGATCTTTTAACACCTTTTCCACCCTGTACACGATTACTGGAGTCTAGTGATTTTCACTTGCAGAAGAAACATGAATTCACAAGATTGTCTGTAATTTCTCTCTCAATTTTTCGTAAAGTTGCCTTTTGCCACCCATGTTCTTGCATCAGCTGCAAGCAAACATCGTTGACATCTGGATCACAGAAAAACGTTGTTCTTCAATATACATTCTTCCTTGCACGCTTCCACGTACTGGTCAGCTACTGCACATAAGTAATCGTAAGTTCCG
The DNA here is from genome assembly GCA_028566495.1 of Lithophaga antillarum. Lineage (NCBI taxonomy): Eukaryota > Metazoa > Mollusca > Bivalvia > Mytilida > Mytilidae > Lithophaga > Lithophaga antillarum. The sequence goes on from JAOXYI010583305.1 coordinate 4,043, forward strand.
TACTCCTCGGGTGATGTAAACATCAGGACTGGACGTCCATGTGCCAACTGGTCATTTCGCGTTTTCCGTATGGGATGGATATTCCAAAGCATTTTTATCTCATCCAATTCATTCTGCAATAAATTGCAATACAAATAATGATTATCAAAGGGTTGACTAAACAAACAAAACGTAACATTAAAATTAATTGATAATCGGCCAAAAATTGGTATCGCTAATTTATCACCATGAGCAAATACACGCCATTCACAAGCTACTCGATAAAAATGTCCTTATTTCCTTGATTAAACAGGTCAATCAACAATGGAAAATAGAAAAGCTTTTATCTTAATATGTGAACATCTGAGTAAGACTGCAAACCTGTTACGAATTGTAAATAACGACCTTTATCATTTAAATAATGGATTTGTTGTGCTTTTATTTTACCTACTAAAATTTCAGGAATTTAGCAGAGATTTTATAATAACAAACAACGAATCAGTATGTGTCTGAGTCGGAGTTCCCATACAGTAACTTTAGCTGAAAGGTAAACAAAGTAAGTCGGATTCAACCATGTAGGCCGCTATCCCTCAAGCTGCACACAGTTTACCTGTTGACTAAAAACTGACAACTGACAATTTTTTCACATGTACAGAGAAAAACTGCAATATCTTCGTTAGATCCGATAAAGGATTTTGCTACGTACGGGCGCTCTAAACGCATATACAATTTTTACCAAACTTTGATGGATAATAAAAAAAAAAACAAAGCGAGATGATTATTTAAAGGAACTGAAACAGAGTTCTTTCTTAATGTCACGACTTCTAAGACGGTATTTTTAACGCGTGATAATTTGGTACTAAACATTAGATTTTCGTAAAAAAAATTCGTGCACTGCTTTCCTCTAAAGAATTAATAATATCAATATATGCTTGATATACTATATACAGAACATTAATGATTACTTTACAAGTAATTCACTTTTAAAGACAGCTATAATTTACGTACAAACCTGGATGATTTCCATGAAGACAAAGCGAATAAGCTCCTGCTCCAACCGTTCTCCATTAAACAGTGCTTCTCTTCTTAGTTCTTGAAAAAAAGATATCCAAAATTCTGTGCATTGTCGTATGAGGAAACACCACCAGTTTTCTATTCTCTGATTTGCAGTGCTACGACCATATCTGAAGTGTTCAGCTGTATCTCCATTGTTAAAAGTTTCGTGAAAGAAAGTCTGTAGCTGATCAACAACAATGTTTTCTGTACCTCTGTCACCCCGAATAAACTCCGGGCATCCTCGGAGCATTTCCACAGCAGTTACAAAATACCCTCCCACTACTTTTGGATCACTTGCGGTGTAATTAGCTTCTAACCACACTACGTACCGTGAAAAACCGTCTATGCATCCATTAATTGCGAGTCCGTATGGTTTGAGCTTATCGTACGAGTCAATATGCCACATAAAATTAGGGCCTTTGGAATAATATCTCCTCCGAACAAGTCGTTTTCTTCGACGTAATTCCACTCCTTCGGGATCCAAAATCTTTAACAGGTTTCTAACATCGTGCATTCTAACAGATAAACCAGAAAGTGTGCATCTTAAATGCATTAAGCGATATCCTTGTTGTTGCCCCGAAGTATTAAGATTTTCTGTAATGAAAGATGCCACATCTACAATGTCTGATCGGTTACGTCGACGAAGGTTTAATTTACTGAGAATTCGTCTCAAATGACGAATAGATATTCCAAAGCCGAACTGAGCCGATAAAACGACCAAAATCTCTCTTTGCTTTAGACCAAATTGATGGCACATAGCGATAATTTCATCCCTGTCCATGTTTGCTTGATTACATACAAAACGCAAATGTATGCTGTAACTTATACGTATTAATGATGTAATGTGATGAATTAAGTCGAGCGCTCGAGATATTATGTCGGGCACTCGAGATAATAAGTCGAGCGCTCGAGAAAATAAGTCGAGCGCTCGAGATATAAAGTCGAGCGCTCGGAATAATAAGTCGAGCGCTCGAGAAAATAAGTCGAACGCTCGAGATAATATGTCGAGCGCTCGGAATAATAAGACGAGTGCTCGAGATAATAAGTCGAGCGCTCGAGATAATAAATCGAGCTCCCGAGATATTATGTCGAGGGCTCGAGAAAATAAGTCGACCGCTCGAGATAATATGTCGAGCGCTCGAGATATTAAGTCAAGCGCTCGAGATATTATGTCGAGCTCTCGAGATGATATGTCGAGCGCTCGAAATAACATGTCAAGCGCTCGAGATAATATTTATTTTTCTGGTTTTCCGTCTTCTTTAAATAAGTAGATAAATAAACAGTAAAGAAAAAAAAACAGTAGCAATTTTTAAGATAGTCGAAAGCGATAAATAAATGAAAAAAACCTAAATAATTGCATGGATAGTTAAGAATATTTAGAATCACCTTTTACAAATAACCAGAAAGTCAATCCATTCGACTGGAAAAATCAAAACTTCGCAAAAAGTATTTCTTTTATACTTAATCTAACTAGATTGCCACTAGTTGTAGTAGATTGTCAGTCGGGGAAATGGAATCTTATTTATCTCCTTTTTAAAAATTAATTTCATGATAGTGTGTATTTACTTTTTGTGTTAGATAATGCAAAGTGCTTATATCCATGCTCTTGGCGGTCAGTACCGGACTGGCATGTCGACCTCGATGAAACCTTGAGTTTTATCTCGTCATCCAGCGGAATATTAAGTGTAGCAGGAGCAAGCGAATTTCAACCAAGTTAAGAGTGCATGGAGCCTGATGAACAATTCTTTATTTTCAGGTATACATTTGTATATAAACATATGTTTAGTTAATCGAATATTTTTGGTAATTTTCAGTGATTATATTGAAGATCTATAAACATTTATTGCAATAATGTACAGCATATTGACAAGGAGAGAGAGAAGGAGAGAGAGAGAGAGAGAGAGAGAGAGATTAAATGTAAACGTATTTTGTTCGTATAGAACAGGCATTTTCATCCTATGTAACCGTACAGCGTCAGTCACGTTATAATTACCTGTACAAAGGTCTAAAACACACAAAACAACAATAAATCCAAGATACAGTTCTTGAAATGTCTTGAAGATTTGACCAACTTTGGTTTACAAATTTGCCCGTGAAAAAAACTTTAATGCTAACAGAATAATCAAATTGTCAGACATTTACCTCCTAGGAGTAAAAGCAAAAAGTATCAACAAAAGTGAGCCGTTTACGAATACTGTTTAGTGAAATAGAGTGTTAAAAGCCTTCTCCCTTACAGTTGACTTATTAAAGTATGTGCAAAAGCATCGAAATACATCATTGTAGAAATTGCAAAATTATGAGTCGGTTAGACTAACTGGAAAAGTGATGTGAAGCATATAGCACAAAGATCTATTGTGTTTTTTGATAAAGCATACCTGGGATCATTTCATAAAAACCTGGTTGTTTAATCAGCAGTAAGGATGTCGACAATATCCTTCAGCGTTAGATGTAAATATAGTTACATCCGTTTCCTGAACTGCTTCAGACGAATTTGAATTTTCTCAAATCAATTAACATCATAGTTATAACCATTTTTTAAAATTAATACCAAATTAATGTACTTGTAATAATGTTAAGTGTTTTGGAAGATGATTATGAAGATGTCGAGAATACACTTCATTGTCTTATATGGATAGTTCTTTTTTGTTTGTGTTTTTGTATTATTTTTTTTTTGGTAGAAAGTTAGTTCAGAAGATGGTTGACTTTTTTAAAAATATTTTTAGTAAATTTGAAAAGTTTGAATGTTGTAAGTAATCCCTGAAGGTAATCAGTCTATGTACGTCTACTGTACACCAGGTATGTGTTGCATCAATATCAGAAATATTCACAGATATAGAAACTCCCAATTGATCGAGTTGAATGTAGTGTAACAGAGATTGAAATATGGATAGTATTACGTAGTATTTCATTTATACTATAATTTTGCCATTAATTACTGATGGTCATAGTATATTCTAAATATCCTAGAATATGTCAAAATTAAGAAAGAATATGATGGTTATGATAAATGAAAACTTTAATCTGGCTTAGAAGTAAAAGACACATAAGGTAAAGGAAAAATGCTTTATTTGTTCTTCATCTTGGAGTCACAGTTTAATCTTAAAGAAAGAGCAAAACTTCTGCCATAAAAAAAATTGCCTTTGACCTGCAACTGAGCTGAAAGTGCTATATATTAAGCTATTAAGACTGAGGATACTTTTATATGTTACCATATCTAAACTGTGCGTTATGCAATTCGTATTTCTATAAAATTTTTGTCATCTTGATTTACTATATGAAACCACATTACTTGCGACTCGCGTATCTCTTTTTTCACATATTTTAACTACATGTGTTCGAATTATCTGTGGCTCACATATCTTTGTCACATATGTACCATACGTCACCGAACTATGTATAGTTCACGAATGTGTCTGTCACATGTCTTCGTGGTATGTAACCGAATTATTTATAGCACACATATGTGACATATGTACTCTTTACATGAAAACTTCGAAATTTAAATTCATGGAGAATATTCTTTATTTTTTAAATTACTTGCGGGCATTTTCTTAAATCATAAATGTGATAGATGTGTAAACGATATAGAGGTTACATATAATTCACGTATGTGTCTAGTATATTAGTAACATATGTGTCACAGGCTATGGTTTATTAATTTAATGGGGCTGATCTTTTCCAGATATATCGTGACCAACAGTTTTATCGGTGTAGGAAATCGGATTACAGGATAGAATCTCCGATATTGACAAGTAACTGATAAAGTTAACAATAAACTAGGAGTCGAAATCACCTTTATTTTAGCAATTGCCAAAAGTGAATTACGAACTCACATCGTAGAGGTGATAAGCAGCAGTGATCTTCAGATGAAGGTGTGACCAAAAGGTTATAACTGTGAACGTAATAAAAAAGGGGGAATCGGACTGCTTTATCAAAATATATGCAAATACTTAAATATTTTAAAATTTTTTCTTAGTAGGTAATAAAATTGCTTTAAAGTGGTTGGAATATAGCAGTAATGACACACATAACTTAGTTTTATTTCTCTTTATGTCACATTTCTGAATCTATAGATCATATGGTGGAGCACCACTTTGCACTTGATTTCATTTCTTTATAATCAATAAAAAATAGTGTCAGTCTGAATTTATACATACCAAACTGTACTTCATTATGAGCGATATTTCGTAATAAACAGGGCTATTTGTAAATGCGGATGACCGTAAATAATTGCTTTTAGGAATACTATATTTTTGTTTTAGTCAGTAAACAGTTAGAAGATTTTTGCAAAATGCGCTATGGTTCAGAGATGACCCGAGGACCACTTCAAGCCACAGGTGGTTACGTATGTATATTTAAATAAATAAAATCGAACCTTATTTGCATAATCTAACCTTTCAAAACTATATATTCAATTTACACAAAACACTTTTGCTATATGTTAACTGAAAAAGAATCGCTATAGGGTACATACATGTATATTTAATCAAACTAATGGTCAGAGTCTACTGCATTATGTGTAAAACTTTCACTTCCATTCACCAAAACGTCGTGATTGGTGAAAGATGTAGTAAACAATGGAAATCCATCCAATGACATTACACCATTTACACTTTTGTTGTACGTACAATAGAATTACCAAGGATATATTAGTTTCAGAAACAGCGAATTGTTATATATTTGAGAAAGGATATAGTTATTTTCCTTGAACTTCAGTTTGGATTCAGTCATTGAAAGGACGAATAGGACTTTCTTTAAATAGCCATGAAAACAAAGAATGTATCTGAAACTCATTGATTTTTCGTCTGTTCAATTCACACTTACCTACTTCCATTCATTACCTTATACTTTCAGTAAGATATTATGGTCCTAACTTTCTTATATTGCACTAAAATAAATGTTAAAACTGAATCTGCAGTCTGTAAGTTAATTATTCAGCAGCCATAAAAGCATTTCATACGCGAGACTATAATTAGTATGTGATAGGTTTGAAATACCAGACGTGCCAACGTTTAGAATTTGTGTTGTTATTTCAATTCTAATACTTCGATTATCAGTTGAGCAAAACTCTTTTGTTTCACCTATGAATCCTGCATTAACGAGAACCACTTAATTCTTCTTATCTTAACCAGTCCCAAAATGCTCCCCTTCATCCATCAAAATATTTTTGCTACTTTTCAGAAATCCTGAAATTAATGTAATATATGGTAATTGGTAATTGTTTTATAAGGTTTTCTGTTTATCAAACTAGTGTAATTCAGTAGATATGTATAGGGGATTTAATGTATAGGTGTGAATTTGCAGAATATAATGCAAGAACTGCCAGGCATGTGGATTGTTTCGAATTCAGACTTTTCCATCGTATTGTATGTCTTACTTGAACCATTGTTGTGTCTTCGTCTGCACTAAATAATCTATATTTAAGATGTTTTCAACAACTAATTGTAGAAGTAATCAATACCTTGACATACTCATCTTATGAAAAAATATGCGTTTCTTGCATTAAATGTTTAAAAATGCATCATTATTAGAGGAATATCGATAAGCTGGTCGTTCTCACAGAGTCGTTCATGGAAGGTAGTAAACATCTCCGTAGCCAAAAATTAGAAACGTTCTACATACTTGCTTAGTAAGGACAAACCAAACCGTTTATATCAAATTTCGAATGAATATTTCAGGATGAATACATTTGAAAAGTGTGGATTTAAAATATAATGGACACCTGGTGAATGGATTGACGTCACAACAACAGTTTATTATTATGACACCTTTTTTGTTCAATGGGAATGCATATACAGTACAAAAAATGTCTTTTGCTGATGCTGGTGAAAGGTGATGGAAACAAGTAAAATTGAAATATTATGTTTTCACTTCTTCGAGAAAAACTACTTATATGAAGAAAATAAACAGCATTTTCATTTTTAGTCTGTATATATTCCTGTTTCATTGTTTCGTTTTTTTATTTAAAAAACTGTAGAATACATGTAAAGGGTGTTAAAAAAGTTCATTCCGCAAAAGAAAAAAAAAAAAACAAAAACAAAAAAAAAAAAACAAACCTCTAAAGGTAATCGTCTTCTCTTCTTTTAATCCAGTGGTTTTCTATTACAGTGAACTCGTAAACTATATTCATTTTTACCATTTTGTTATGTTGCATAGAGAAAAAATTTTAAAATTGCTAAATAGATATTGATGCTCTTCCATTTGTTTTTGCAATTCTCTCTAAAGTATGTTAGATTGTGCTGAACATATTTATGTTACGTTTGGCAACTGCAGACAGAAAGAAAGGCAATGTGTGTTATCTAACTTTCACAACCAACAACACAAATAAAAGGGATCAAAATACTAAAAATCTGCCTATATTTCTAATGTGCTGTATAGGTCATGTATAATATAAATGCTACTATTTACTATACACAATGTATTCTAAGACGAATATGATCAATCATGTAATAATGTATAATTGTACCTCTGTGTTAACAATGATATATTAGTTTTGTTTAGGAAATTAATTCTGTTATTCAATAAAATACAACTTTTTGTTGTGGAACGAACTTTCTTAAAATCCTTTATATGATCGCTAATTGCTAATGTCTAATAAAGAGTTCGAAAGTAAGAAATATATAATTATGAATATTATTATTTTTCAGTCCAACCAAAAGTGAATGTAACACTTCCTCCCATGGCCATAGGATGTACCATACCACAATCTTGTCTACCTAGTAAGAATTCAGACATTCAATGTAACGACAAGGAAATCTTCGACGACGGAACAGACTGCTAGATGCATTCTCTATACACCGCTTAATTTCATTACTTTATGATTGATCAATTAAAAATATTACATACACTATTTGTTTTCAAATGAAAACGTAACATGCAAGAAAAAGAAAATAAAACAATTTGATGCAGCAGATGAGCAAATCCTGAGTAACAAAATTTCAGTGGTATTGAGTATCCTCACTTATCGTGTGGTATAATACATAACGTTTGTTAGCATTAGAGCTTTCTTAGATAGCCTCCCACCTGTAATGAGATCGAGTGGTATAATACATTATGTTCGTTTGGTTCAGCCATAGAGGTTTTTTAGATAGCCTCCCACCTTAAATGAGAAAGTGTAGCTCGCCGAAGGTTAGGGATTTTATAATGGACTTAAGCTTCTTCTACTACGTACAGAACAGTTTCACCCCAATCAAACAAACAAATCATAGTGATGCTTAAAGTACGCAGAAGGCGTGGAAAAGAACTACTGCATTTAGACTTTCTGATAGTTTTATAAATTTTATTTACTGTGGATTTCCTTTTACTACTTAAATAGATTTCCACAACACTGGTAAATCAGCGAACAGTCACAACGGCAACACGTTTAAAGTAACATAACGTTCTGAAAGTTAAACTTTTTCTAAATATTACTCGACTGATTCTTAACCTTGTCTGAATTTGTCTTGACCATGTCTTGGCATTCTGTACGGCTTCCAAATTTGTCGTCACGATGTCCTGACTTTCTAATTGGTGTCTGAAAATTTCTATATATTACATATTGTCAAGTTTGTGGCCTCTGATTTAAAAAAAGTACTTTCTGGTTTATTGAGAGTTCAAACTTGAATTTAAAACAATAGGAAACTTTGACAAAATTATATGTTACGGCCACTATTTTATAACAAAACATTATTTAAACGGAACAAAAACTTCATAATCACAGTACATAACCTGTGAAACGAATTATTTATCAAATAAATATCCTGTGTATTTGTAATTGTGGAATATATTACATTCATATTACTGTAATAAACAAGAATTTATCTGAAAAATGATTAATTTCACAGGTAATTATATTCCATAACCATTGCATACATGTAGCTTGACAGGTATTGCAACAGCATTTTGGCATACAGTCTTCCTTTAATCAAATAACATTGTTATTCTAATTTTTAATTACATAAATATCATTTTTATATTTTACAATTATGACGTTTTTGTCATATTTAAATGTGTTCTCATAATATAACCGCTGTAATATATAACACTAGTAAGTTGCTTTTGTGCTCGAATGGGCATTTCGACCGAAAAAAATCTGTAAAATCACTTTAATCTCGGTTAAGAAATCAAATGCATTTTAAGACAGTACGATTGCAGTCAATCAATCTCAGTTAAACCAGTTTAATGTATTTCAATAATAAGAAATATTTATTTGTGTTTAACCAATCTAAACATGGTTTTACTGGAATTGATTGACCGCAGTCATTCATGTCTTAAAATTGGTTTGATCGCTTAACCAAGATAATAAGAAAATGATTTAAAAAAATTTTAAGCCCAGTTAAACAATATTAAGCCAAAAATAGCCATTCAAACCAAAATTAAGCTACTAGTGAAATCTTGCTTATATATTGTTGCATATTTTTGTTTTAAATCCAGGTTTATACAGTTAATAACCAGAATTTTTTTCAAATTAAAAAAAAAATGAAAACATGTCAGAGTCAAGAATTTTTCAGACACAATTCAGGATGTCAAGACACTGTCAACAAATTTAGAATTTTTTCAGGATATCAAGACATGGTCGAGACAAAGTCAGACACTGTTAAGAATGTTCAGAATCGGTCAGTAATATTCAGACAAAGTTAAGAACTTTCAGAATGTGTCAGATAAAATTAAGACACAGCTAAGATTGTCAAAAATTGGTCAAGTAATATTAAGACAGATAATTTTTCTAAAACAGCTAATAATTCAGACAAAGAAAAATCAGATTATTATTTGTGCGCACAGTACAACGCAACGATATTGTAACGTCAACGTTCGTTGAAGTTGCTGTTTTCACTGAAACTTGAGATTGCCTTCTTTGACGCCCTGAATATAATCTTTACAACTCGTACTAATTCATTAAACATGAAACATATCTGCTTATGTTCTGTGTCATGAAAATATCAAGATGTTGATTCGTGTATTAGTATGCTAGCATTACAGGATTAAAGAAGTTTGAATTAATTATTCACAGAATTCTACTGATATATCGTTATTTTAAATTACGTAAACGTTGCCGAAGAAACAAACAGGATTATGTATTTTTTGCGTTTTACACACAAAATATATTATAATCGATTTCAAATCAATGACACTTTTGATACATCAAATATATACTTAAAACATTTACACATATATGAACTGTGTATAATGAAATTGTGTTTGTTTTTGTAACTCTGATGGTAGCATTTACAGTTCATTATACAAAAGTTAAGCGGTACCCATTTGGTTAGAATATACAAATTGCTGATCTTGTTATCAATGGTTAAAATTTTAACTAAAATTAACAAAATGAAAGCAAGCTTATATTAATACCCCTGCACGCATCACTGCATGTAGAAGAATTTTTTGTCATGCACTACCCTGGTGTGTAACTCCTACGTGTAAATATGTACATGTATAGAGAGGCGTGGAAAATTTTTGTATTTATTTTTCGTTTCGTGTTACTGATTCGGAATATCTATTTACTGTATATGTTTGGAGTGTAATTTCACCCAAATCATAAAATTCGATTTTTTTCATTGTTTTTGTATTTCACAGATGTTTGGAGCTACATTTTCATCAAAATTATTTTGTTGCGTATTGCTTTTTGTCTACTATATATCATTTAAATAATTTATTAATTTTCTGAACCACATTCCTCAATTTCTTTAAAAAATTAAGAACTTCCAAAACATACATATACAAAACATTTTTAAAACTGACTAAAAGATTGCTGTATATTAAACAAACGAATGAAATAAGTGCACTTCCTATGTTGTTACTTGTATTTCTATGAACCGTGTTTAACTTAAATAATATTCCCGTTTACAGAAGGCAATTTGTTGTTTTAATGACTTTTGGTGAACACAAAAACAAACAAGCAAACAAACGATTGAAAGATAATCTATTTTTGATTTTCTCGGCGAATAATGTATCCGGCTTTCAAAGAACTACAAATACCTTATTTCATTATTATGCATTTCGACATGTAGCTTTCGTCTTGACTGGGGTCGGGGAGGGGGGCGGTGTTGTTAACTTGGGTTAACCATACAAAATATAGAAATAATCCATCACACCTCACATAACCTATGCTCCCTGTAGGGTAGTAAAATCCTTTTTCCGGAATATGCTGTTATTCGAACTTGATCAGAGTATTGGTACTACAAAGCTTCCATAAAAATCTCAAGCAGTTGGATAAAAATAAATGCACTTCTTAGATGATAAGGATATTATGACACACAGACATGCTGATGGATGGCCGGGTCAAAAGCATTATATTTCCTCGCTACTTCATAGCGTGGGTAAAGTTATCCAGGTCAAGGCATTATAAACAGCTGACGACGACAACCAGTTATGAGATTATTCATTGTCAGCGTGCGGTAAAAGCTTGTACATTATAAATGTAAACAAAAATGACGGAGTGTTATAGGTTTTGTTTATTGTGCCAGTCTGTAAACGTGATCTTTGAAAAGAAATTCCCTTCCAATGAAAAAACGAATCAATTTTTAATGGTGGGATAATAATAGAATGAAGGTCATATGCATGACAGAAAGTTACGTTCGATGTAAGATCTGCAGTATTGCTGACGAAGTAACAGATGTTGTGGTTAAACGGAAATGATTTAAAATGTTTTTTTTATTCGTACAGCGACCCTATTTTTTTAATTCCGTAATTTGTTAAAAAGGCAAATTTCCATGTTCTCTCAGTTTTTGACAGGAAAAACATTGATATTCATTTTTACATCTATGATTTTCTTGTTCCAATGCTACCTCGAAAATGGCAGGAATAGAGTCCAGTAGTATTTGTAGTCACCTGACCTATTCTATTGGTAATCGTGTAGCGGTACACGTGTATCGAGAGAAATGATGCAGTTGTTATAAAACGCTTGAAACAAAAACAACAACAACAACAACAACAAAAAAAAAAAAAAAAACAAAAAAAAAACTGATCAATCTTTGAATTAGTCATAAAGAGCTATAATAAATGAAACTATTTGTAAAGTTTTATCAAGAATATAACTCCGATTAACAGTAAAACTTACGAGTTGAAGTGGGGAAACACCCACTACACAAACTAAGCTGTTGTTGTTTACCGTGGACAAATATAGTGAACGATTTTGATTGGATGACCAATCTAATCAAACTTATCGCATGGTTTTTGAAGGTTATGAAGGTTACTGGTGTATACATATAGAAAAATAATATCTCCATCGACCCAATGATGTAATTTTTTTTAAGAATGAAATCAAACCTAAAATGTCTTTTTATTTATTTAAATTAATTTCTTCTTTTTTCGAGAAATACGAAGATAATATGTTATACAGATAAAATACTAAAAATACCCATTCAGTCATGATTGTAAGGTCGAAAACTCCCTACCCCAACTCAAATTTTGGCGAATTACGGCCGCCATTTTTTTCTTGAAAAAAGCGTGAAAATGTTGTAACTATAAAAAAATATTTTGTTCATAATTATTGTTGTTAAATAGGCAACAGAAGCTTCATGGTTTTGAATTTGTAAGTAGGGGGAAAGCAGGGATCGGGGCTCGGACTGGGATTGAAATAAAGGGGTCCTAGATTCAAATGGGTTTTAGTTTGCATTGCCGAAAACTTCACTTACATGTAATTAATAATGTATATTTTTAAAACAGAAAATGAAAAAAAGAAGCAAAAGTGTAAACTTTAAAAAAAATTATGCTAAAAATAATTGTTATACAGCTATTTTCAAGCAGTAAACTACTACGAATTATGATTTTTCAGGCTGTTTCCTGGCCGAACCAGAAACACAAATTTTAACACAAGAAGATATCAGTCAGCTCTTTTAGATGAATTCCTGAGCCTAATATTCATAAATGGGCTAAAATATTTAACCCATCGCCTATTTTAAGCTTCACAAAGCAAATCGACCTGGGATAATCTTTTGTACAAAATCAACGAAATCCGTCTGTTGCACAAGTTCTTCAATTTGCAAAAGATTATAGTGGGAAGATCCTTTATCATCAGCTAAGAGAAAATTTTTCTGAGCTTCAAATATACAGTGAAAGGCATTTATTGAATAAAATAAGGACGCCTAAGAAAAAAAAAAACAAAGAGGAACTCTCTCAATCAACATTTACAATTAATAAAGAAAACAAAGAACTAACCCTAAGAAAACAAGTTTTGTTGCAAAAGATTGTGACCAAAATTCTGAGCTGAGATGTGTTAAAAATAACTGAAAATGAAAGAAGAGAAATTGCAAGCTAACAGAGAGTAGGATAACTTAAATTTCGAAATTTTAACAGAACAGTACAAGTCAAAGCGTATGGAACTTAAAATGTTATAGATAAAATCAAGAGAGAGGAAAAATCAGAGTAACTAGATAATTTATCCCAAAATCACAAAGTCTGAGGTCTAAATATCAACCTAGAAATGTTAATAAAAGAGAAAAAAGAAACGATGAAAAATTACATGAAAAAGACAAATTAATTCAAAACTTAGAAAACACTAATTCTGAACGGCAGGAAGTAATTAAAAATGGAAGAAGAGCTAGTAGAAGCTTAGGTTACAATTTCTGAAATACTATGTGAGAACAAGTCACTGAAACGAAAGCAGTATTACTGTCAACACAAATTAAAAGCTTTAGCAGATACTAAATATCTAGAAGTAAAGTAGACAAATTAAAGCAAAATAAAGGGTTAATTGAAGAATTATTAGAAAAAAATGATGAACTTACCATTTTACGAGAAGATGCTTTTATTTCAATATTTGAAAATGGGAAATGTCTTGATGATATTCCTGGATGTGTACGGAATCTTTTACAAATGAAATTTGTCAGCCAGAAATGAAATGTTAGTGTAGGCATCAGAGCTGTACTTGAAGAAATTGTAAAATGTAAAGTTGATAGGTTGCCTAGTTTACAGTTTTAATCAAAGGCTTGCAGTAGAAGGGTGACTGTTGACTCTCATGGAAACTTCTAGAGAGATGCTTATGTCTGATACCAGTAATAATGTTCTCCATAATGACAGAACCTCTTGCAATAAAAGGTCTTGTGCAACTACACAGATAACTTCAAGTTGTAGAACTAGGAGAGTTAGTTTAACAGAAATTGTGTCCGCGAATACTGAAACTTTATTTGAAACAAACCAGCAAGTATTTCGTGAACTGGGTGAGCTCCGCTCTAGTTTGTTGGGTTCAAGCTCAGCAGATGAATGTGGTAAGCTTGTTGTATCAGTAACAGCTTCAATGTCTGATCGTGGAGCAGTTGAAATTTCTTTAAATCGGTCCTTTGAAGAATTTAGGAAGTATATTTCATCCACAGTGCATTTCAAATTGGGTAGAGAAATCTGATTCTGAAAAGTCATCTGTTGAAAAAGTGAACAATTTCTATTGTTTTATGCATGTGATTATCAACTTGGCATCCTATGCTTCTGATGCTTTAAAAACATTAGACCAAGCTGCTCTTGACAACTACAAGTCTTTATTAGGTCTGTCCTCTGCGAAAAGTGCTTTGTCGAACGCTGTTACAGCTTTTCAGAAGCACGGTGATGAGCAAAGTGGTCAGACTGCAGCTTTTGATGAAATCCAGAGTCCATTGACCACAAAACTCATTTCAGAAAACTCAAAGGAAACAGGACAAATGTCTTGTTCATAAATGGTGGAGTATATTTCTTTCACTTGAAACACATGAAATATTTTCTAAACATTTGGTTAAAAAAAACCAAATGATTTGAACATGAGGTTGAAAAGTGTCCGAGTACAAATTGAAAATAAGGTTTCTGTTGATGATGCCAGAGCTCTTGGAATCTTGGAGAAAACTGTAACCATTAAGCCAAACTATTGAAAAAAAGAACAATATTTTAGAAATTAATACTTATGTTTTAGAGTTGCACTGTTTTGTGACTGACGTGTCAACAGATGCAAGCTGTATATTGGATCACCCACATGTTCTTTATAACATAAAAGTAAAGAAAGATGACGTCTATGGTACACTATTTGAAGCAGAACAGGATTCAGAAATTGATGCACTAACCGTTCTGGCAGTTGAACTAATTTGTCATTTATGGCTTATCCAGTTTTATCGTATGCTAAGCGAATTTATGCCTGGTGTTGCATCTATACTCGGATGACAATCTGATTAAACCTGAAAGTAAGCGAAAATTTCTGAAGGTTTCTCCAACAAATCGCAGTGCAGATTGACAGTTTGCATCTTTTGACAAAATAGAACAAACAAAACCTGCTATATATTGAAAGTTCATTGTAATGAAACACAACTACTTATGAGAACAGTTATCAAATGTATTCCCTGATCTTAAGTCAAAATACTTTGAACTGGCACAAAAAACTGCCCCACATGTACAAGACAAACTCTGAGATAGACAAAAAGAAATTATGGTAATAAGAATTCAGGTTTTAAAAGATAAAGAAAAACAAAATGCACTTTAACTGTTAAAGGAAAGAACAGTAAAATGGGCAAATGAAAAATTATATCAATGAAAGTCTTCTTCCAAATTTCATGCCATATGAGTACTGCTTGTTTAATTAAAGTGAGGTGAAAAAAAAGAAAATAATTTTTTTTTTTGCTCCAGATGTAATTATCGGTGAAAAGTCTCCTCGGTACTTTCATTACAAAATAACCAGTATGCGGATGAACTAAAATAGTAGTCAGAATATACACATACGCAAAAAGGAATAAAATAAATCAATTAAAACTTCTTTCCGATGATCCTACAATTTGACAAATAATGGACTTCAAACATTTTTTTTACTATCTGTAGTGTGTTATAAACAGAATGAAATATGTTTTATACCAATAAAAATTTTGATAATGAAACCAATGGAATTTCTAGTTCATAATGAAAGAGGTGTCGGTATGAAAATGGGTTAAGTATTAGTGACTTAAATGATATAAATACAAATGCAAATTTTCCGCAAAATTCTTTAGTCTCGGAAGATATTATAGAGTGTAATTATATTTCTCTCATAGAGTATAAAGACTGAAATAATCGACGTTTGTTAATAAAATTAATTAATTATTGAATTGAATGGTCTATATTCCTTTACTTACTGATACAAACAATAACAAGACGTGACCGGAGCATTACACTCTCCGAACACTTTATCTCGGATTTAACCTCCCTTCGACGCACGGTTATTAATTGAAAGAGTTCTTGTTGCATTCAATGTGCACCTACTTAGTTTCAATAAATATGATATTGTTTTTAATTTTTGTGCAAGACCATCCAACATGCTTATTTCCGTGCTCTTTGAGGGCAAAGTCTAAATGGTATATCAGCAACTATGAAACCCGGAGTCCTGTCTCACCGTCCAGAGCAATTTAAAACGTAACCCTACCAAACGGAAAAACAATCTACCAATTAAGAATGTATTAAACGCGAAGGTTAGATTTTATCTTAAGGTATACACATATTTAATCAATAATAATTATGATGATCCTGCGTCCTTTTTTGACTGTGAAGACAGTGATAAATAACAGTGAAGACAGAAAAAAAAAAAACAAAAACAAAAAAACAAAACAAAACAAAACAAAAGAAAAAAGTGAAACATTTTGTGGAAAAGAAAAAGGTAGTACGCCATCCATAATATACGAATTTAAATGTTTTAAAAATAATATTGTATTGAAATATTCAAGGATTTGCATCATATCTTAGATAATTACATTGCGTATACAAAGGTAAAATAAGAACATACTAGGTGTAGTACTAAAATATCATCATTTCAAGAGGACACGATAAGATACAGCAAAGACATTAGTGACCATAACACGACCATATCCGGCTTGTTGTATTGCTCCCACACTATGCATCAGGGAAAAGGGAGTTTTATATTGCGTATTTAGTCACGTTCATAATATAGGCAAATAATGGTCACACACACACACACACACACACACACACACACACACATTAATGATAAATGGTTTCAATGGGCCACAAATAAAGGGTGTTAAGAAAGTTCGTTCCACTACAAAACTTGCATTTTAGTTAACAGCACAACCAAATCCATCAACAAAAATAATATTAAGTTATGACCAAAGAGGTGCACTTTCTACAGTATTGCACTATTTATCCTTATTTACTTTGATTACAGTTATTTGAAACATTTGTACTAGACATGTCCTCTAAACGATGTTGGCAATATCGGCAGAATTTTGCTAGTTTCGTTGCCTTTCATTTATATTGTTGCTTGCAAAATGTGCATTTTCTTAACGAATAAGCCAGTACTGTCCCTCTGTTTGGTCTCTATTCATACAACTGCTCAGTTTTTCACAAATATGTTGTGTACACTTCGATTTTCTTTTGGAAAGATTTTCCGTGCAAATGGAAATATATCACAGTTTATTTGACAACTTATAATTGCGACTTTTTCTCTCAAGGAATTTGGAATATAGCCTTATTCTTCGAGGTGACTATTGGCAGTTTTCTATGCACTATTCAAAATATAAAAAAATGAAGAATGAATATAATTTACAAGTTTAGTATAACATAAGACCATTTTGAATGAAAGAAGAAAAAAGGATGAAAAAAATGAACTTTGCATTTTTATTGTGAAACGGACTTTCTTAACACCCTTTAGATTTCTGGTGAAAAAGAAATATAGTTAAGTATGTATTTCTAGCAAAGTTGCACGAATATACATCAATTTTATTTATTCCCAGAATATTCATGCGGGCATTTCTTCTCTAAAGCTGGTTTGTATGTTTGATTTTTCTGCTTAATACGTCGTTTAAATTTGTTAACGCCATGTCTTACTTGATTATCTTGGAAAATAATTATAATTAAAAATAAAAAATCAGATGAGGCAAATTATTGTACAGATATCATTCCAGAAAGATAGTTTTTACGTCTTTGTTTCTTTTCAGTAAATTTGAGAAATATGAATATTGTAAAGCAACTGCTGCAGCTGATGATGAATAATACTTGTACTGTACTGCAGGTACATTTTTCATCACATAATAATTTCTCTGTTGCTGTGCTATCTGCTATAAACTCGCTATCATTAGGAACTTTTCATTTTATTGGGTTTAATGTAATATTGTATGGACACCAGAAGTGTGTAAACAGGAAGTTAATTTTTCCGTTCAAATCAGATTTTTTATCAATACAAGAAAGGTTAAATGCAGTATATAATAAAGATATGGTATTTATCAATTAGCGGATGGGAAGTTATGGGTAAATATAATCTCCTAGGCAATAAAAATAGGAATGTCTGAAGAAATTCAAATTATTTCTCCACGAATGGAATCTAGGTCTGGATACTACTTCAAGTAAAATCGGGAGAACTCCATTTGCGACTGTTAATCAGGAAGATTCAGTTGTTCTCCGAAAATTTCAATATACGATTTAAATTTAAAAAAGGACAGAGATACAAGGAGTCCAGTTAGAGCTTAAGGCACATAAAAATTCAGTGATGAAACAGCACTTTGATGGCTTTTTGTCTTTCAATTATACTGTCTTTATAAATGATCAGTTCCTGCCATAAAGTAAAAAAGTAAATGGAATAATGCATATAGATTGAACCTGAGTGGAAACGTCTCTACTTCAAGTTGATAAACGCTGAAATGATAGTCTAATTATCCTCTTATACAAAAATGTATGATGTTAATATTATTTTAACTCCAGAATTTATATAATCAACAACATACTAAGTGTACATTTTATTATGTCCACTACAAAAAAACCATCCACGTATCACATAGGAGATGTTTTCATATGTGTTACATAGAATTCATATATGAATAATACAAATCAGATGTGGATTCGGAACAACTACAGATTTAATAAACTGTTTAGAATCATAATCATTGAAATTATTAAATAGTACCGAGTCTTTTGA
Source organism: Lithophaga antillarum (assembly GCA_028566495.1). Classification (NCBI taxonomy): domain Eukaryota; kingdom Metazoa; phylum Mollusca; class Bivalvia; order Mytilida; family Mytilidae; genus Lithophaga; species Lithophaga antillarum. The sequence goes on from JAOXYI010583305.1 coordinate 22,905, forward strand.
TTTCTTTACCCTGGATACAATAATTGTGAAACTGAAAGATCGCCTGACGCTTAGTTAATCAATGTTTCTTTAAGGACGATGGTACCCATAGGTACATAATGTATGTAGGCAAATAAATACACAGTTTCCGGTAGAGAAAAACTTTTGTTCGAAATCACTCTGATTCTAAAAGTAAGTTCCAGGAGACTGCTGTTGTCAAAATGTTGGACTTCCTAACTGACAATATATTTGTCAAATTCGGTCAACAAGTTTTTCAACAAACTGGTATTCTAATAGGCATGAATTGGGCAGCTGTGGTTGACAACGTTTCTATACTCATACTAAGGTGACTTTATCAAAGACCTCAGTCTTCAATTTCATGTTGTATATACTAGATAAAGTCACTCCGTAACTCCAGTTTTTGTGACCATATCCAGTGAAGTCAGGACAAATGAACAGAAGACACGAACAAATCAGCTATATGCTAAGATTTATTCCTGGAAATTGACACAGGAACCTTTTATCTTTACGAATATATGAAAACCAGATGATTTTAGATCTCAATTTAATCTTCTCTTATTTGAGTGGGAACATTCCTGTTCCCTACATATGGGGTCCATGTATCGCTGTTGATACGATATTATAGAGATTTTTCGAAGTATCAGGATTTTATTGTCAGGAGATCCTCTTGTCTACTGCCATCTTACCCTTGTACTATCTGCTTTACTCCTTGTGAACATCTAGGAAAAATAAAACATTTCTTTAACAACCAGTTAGAACAATTTGTAGAACAAATTCGCTTCATATCGAAAATACTTTAGTAGTTGATACGGTAGCAGATTTGTTTGATTTTTCACACACAAATCAAAAAAATTTATCTCCATTTTACCCCCCAAATTCGCTTTAGACCAAGCCGCGATAAACCGAAAAAGTTAAGACAAACAAACACTTCATTTTATCCCCTAAACTCACTTTAAACAAGCAAAAAATAAAATAAATTAACTACTCAAACCAGAACAAACATTTCAAAAAATATTCATATATAGTTCGTTCTTTAGAGCGAACTATGTTTAAAATTTTATTTTGAAATGTTTGTTACAGTTTGGGAAAGGTAAATGTACTAGCTATTGATTAAAATCAATTTTACGTTTTAATTTTCTGGTTAAGTAAACATGTTTAATATAATACTTGTAACAAAATCAATGCATAACTATTTACATTGGCTAGCAATTATATGAATTATTGATGTTAAAACATAATTGAATGGAAATTTTCACACGAAAAAACCCATGAATCATCTGAAAATTTTAAAATACATACATTTGTAATTATAATTCATCTGGATAACGACACTCAAAGAATATGGAGGTAAGATTTTTTGTTTTACTAAACTAATAATTAATAACTATATATACAGACATTTTTAGTTGACCCCTCCAGGACGGGAGCCTTCAGCGGGAGCGAAGCTCCTATAAAATTTAATGTACACAAACATTTTTAGTTAATAAAATTTAATATAATTTTTATTTTTTAAAATAACTACTATAAGCTTAAAACTATTTGAAAAAAAATGGACAACAAAAAAACGCTTAAAAAAAGATAAAATTTGTAAAATATAATAGAAATATGCTTTGCCTCTAAAAGAAGTAATTAAACAAAACTTACTGAACTTGGATGGTAAATCTCATATAATAGGCAATAAATGTAAGTGTTAAAAAATGGCGGACAAAAAAGTTTACTGCGCATGAACAGGAACTAGTTTTACGACAGCGTCGGAAAAATTGTAAACAAACTTTATTTTTCCTGATACTAAAGTGCTTTTTATCAAAAACTTAAAACTTGTAATTTATTTGAATTTGTTTTAAATTTTAAATTAACTTTATTACAAACTGTAATCAAGGGTTATTGGTGCTGTCTTTTTTTTTATTAAAAGACACTAGGTTCGAGTCCTGGAAACCCTAAACAAGAAGTAATAGAGTTTGTATTTTATTTAATTTTTCCACGTCTGATATAGGAATCCAAGAATTGAATTTAACCGGATATCCTTTCCATTTAACAAACAACCTTTTGTTTTTCTTGTCATGTCTTAATACCTTTTCAATACGGTATGTTTTCTGATCATTTTTTTTTTGAGTTCCGAAGCATAAAAGCTACCCTCAATTGGTTCGTTGTTTAAGTCTTGTATTTTATAAGTTACAGGATCAGTCATTTGTATTGTTTTAATTTTAAACACCTCTTCAGTCCAATTAGGCGTATAACCTTTTTCAAATTTCCCTTTTCTTTTACTTATTCTAAC
>JAOXYI010583306.1:0-15236 GCA_028566495.1 Lithophaga antillarum
GGTTTCCATCTCAATGTTATCTAGTTTGTGCAATTATGCTCCAGATTATTCAAGATTCATTATGCTAGTTTAATTCCAGAGTATTTCTGTTGAAACAAATAAAAATACCTTGACCAACTATATAGAACTAATGATGCATTTTACATTTTCATGTCCGAAATACATTCATGTCCTGGATGCTGGATTCCAGATATGGCATAGAAATCACTTACTCTTGAAAAGCACCTGTTTTAGCCTGTTTTAACTTGCCGTCAATGAAAGACATAAGATTTTTTTTTAAGATGTCCGAACTTACGTGTTTTAATCAAAGTGACCTTATATGCCAGTAGAAAAAAAAGGCACTTTATTTGGACAATTTTAATTTGTTAATTCGTAGTATTTCTGTATTCAGAAGCTAATTTATAGAAAGAAAACTAACTAAAAATTAAACTGGTCAGTCTTAAAAAGTTGTTGTAATCTATACACAGGTCATATACCTTGATGTTAGTTATTGAAATGAGTTTGACATTACAGTACACTGCTCATTGAAATGGAAAACAATGAAAATAAAATACAGAATGAAATATGACACGTATATGCGTCACTAAAATAGACCAAACATTTATTCTTACATGGAAGGGAGATTTTGAGACTGCCCAAATATAAGTGGACATTCCCTGGATCATTTTTTTTAATTTGTTTACTGTCAATTTCTTAATTTCTGTTGATATATTATTAGAGGAAAAAATTAAGAAATAAAAATAAAATTCTGGTTCTAACTTTCTGGATTGTACTGACAAGTTCTCAGGTTTGATTGATTTTGTCTCCAAGCTTTGTTATTGCAGTTAAGTAGGAAGTTAGGTAAGATTATTTTCTCTTATTACTTTAAACATAGTAAACAAGACAAAACTCTTTCATAGTTTCTCCATACATTTTGGCCAAAATGTCCAGATAAAATAAAAGTTTTTGTCTTATTATAAACAATAGAAAAAAAATCCAATTACTTAACCAAGAATTGCTGTATTTTAAACCACTCAACTGAAAACTGCTGTATTGTAAAATTAAACATGCAAGCATGTAGTTTTTAAGTCGGTCGCTGGTTCAGGGAGCTGTTTAGTGAAATAGGCAAATTTTTAGTTTGCATGCTGCTTATGAATTTCATATTGATAGCCAATTTATTTTCAGATTTTTGTTTTATTTTTGCATTTGATATTATTAGTGTTATATCATAGCAAAAAATGGACAGTTTACAATTCCCTGACCAAAGTGGCTAAACAATCACTGCATGTTTGACGTGATTAATTAATCTCCATTTACAATAACTTTGATTGCAATTTGTATGTTTTAGTTAGGTTGTCAACGTTAAGTTAACCATCTTTACTCAATGAGAAAAAAATTGTGTAATGTTCAACTTTGTTCAGTGAATTGGTAATTTTTGCAATACAGTGACATGAATCTGTTTTTTCTAGGTAGCCATTCTTTCTTTCTCAGATATCTATTTTTCCAACATTAGGTTACTTTCACAGAATTTTCATTGGTGATTCGAGATTTTAATGTGGATATTGCAAAATTGTTTATGTATTTTATGATTTTACACAATTAATTTTATCTTTTATTATGTGTGTTGTGTTTTAAGTTGTATTTCACCTAACTAGACTTTATAACAGGGACACATTTCATTTTACCTGTTTCACGGATCACATGACTGACCTATGCCTGTCACCTGACCCATCACCAGATTTCACCAGTTGTTTGCCAGAAATGATTTGATTCCAAGACTTGCTGAGAGGTTTGTAATACAAAAACTTTTCTTCATGAAAATAGAGAAGACTGCAAGGTTTTTAATGAAACAAAGAATTTCTATAACTAACTCAAGACATAAATTAGACTTTTTGTGGTATAAAATAGGGACTTTTGGTGTAATTAAAGCATCCATCAAGTTTTTTAGCTCCTTTGTGGCCAAGTGATGTAGCAGTTGGTGACAGCTACCTGTACAGATCAATTTAGTGTATTATTGCTAATGTGTAAATTCATACATAACTTTTGGCAATTGCAAAATGAATGTGGGGTCAACTGGTACCTAGATTATAAAAGTTTATGTATTACTTAGCAAAGTTCAGTCTGGGTAGTCTGGTTCATTCACCAATACTAGTAAAGCCTCAGTAATACTTGAAACTGAAAAATTGCTGAAAGTGGCTCAATCAAGTTCTCTATCTGTATTATTCACTAGCATCTCATTTTTAAGTTTGTTAGTTTGAAACTAACTTCAGTACAGAATTGCTAAGCTCACACCTCATATTTTTTTCTGGTTACTTAGAGAAAATCAAATATTTTTTCTGGGTACCTCACTAGGGCCTTCAGTTGGCTCAATGATGTAGGTAGTCATATCTGATATAGATCGCTGGCATGTAGAACACTCGGGTTATGAATTTGAGCCTGGTTTGGGGTGAGGTGTGCTCTACTTAAACTTTAATTGACAAGGATTGCCAGTTTTCCAGCTGAAGGCCATGGACTCTCACCTGGTATTCTGGTGTCCTCTCAATAAAAAACTGGATGTCAATATGTACATGTAGCTGAAAATTTACTGAAAGTGCCATTTATAAAAGCCTCATTCAATCAGTCCTTCATCACTAAACTGGTTGATATGATATCACTGAAAAATTGCAAAAATTTGGTTTTAATCCAAAAAATAAGTAAATGAAAAAAACATGCAGAATCACAAGTGTTCAGAATGATGAAAAAAGAAAGAAGAAATTTGGTAGTTTTGTGCTGCTTCTCTCTTTATTTCTCTGTTCTACAATGTATCTTTTTGTTTTTTTCCTTTGTAGATGAAATTGATTGGGAAATCAGAGGTGAAAAATGTGAAGAAGATGATGATGATTGGTCAGATGTTGAAGAGGCAAAGATCATGACATCTGGAAAAATAAGACATGATAGGTTAATGAGGGCAAGCACGCCTGTTGTTGACTGGGATGAAGATAAGGAAGAAGCTGTCATTTTACGCGAGGAGAATGACGATGACACTGATGGTAAAAGACGTGTTCATTTTGATGAGGATGTTCAGTGCATTGCTGCATCTGAAGAGTCTGATGACACGAGAGGCCAGAAAGAGTCAGATGACACAAGAGACCAGAAAAATCTTCAGAAAGAGGAGGAAATGAAATTGAAAGAATTTTCAGAAGAAAATGATACATGTGATGAAGTGTCAGAAATAGAGACCGATCTTGACTCATCAAGGAAGCAAGACTCGCCACAACAACCCCAAAAATCTACAGATTCACTTGATGAGGTTATCGATGAGCCTGTTGACACTCCAAAGGAAAGAGAAGACAAATTAAAACGTCTACAAAAACAAGAAAATGAACAGTACAGTGATGATTTTGAGTTCTCAGTTTCTTCACAAGTTAGTGATAGCAGTACAAAGTCTGCTGAGGCAAAGAAAGGTGATAATTCTGAAATTTCCTCTGACTCCTCCATTCAGAAGACTGGTGAGTACAGAAAGCATGTCCCACCAAAGGGAGATAAAACACCTGTAAGAGTTGTCTCACCTTTGCATGTGCATGTCAGTAAAAAGCATGATAAAAATTCACCGAAGCATGAAAACCCTTCCAATATTGAAGAAAAATTACTTGTAGAAGAAAAGGGAGATAATTTTGAAGTCAAACAGTACAGTGATGATGATGATGATTCAAACATGGAACTTAGAAAGAGAGGGCCGATGTCCATTACTTTCAGTGAAATGGACATTATTGGACCCCTTGCAACCCTTCTGGTCAAAGTTCGTAGAAAGAAGCGGGAAAAGGCAGAAAATCGTTCAAGAAAACAATTACTTATCATGATAGATGAGAGTGAAACAGAAAATTCTAGCACTGTTACCCCAGTAGATCAAAATTCAGTTGATATGACAAGTAAAACTAGCGAAAAAATTGCTTCAGAAGCTGAACAAAATGAAAAACCGAAGGATGATTCAGATTTGAAAAAGGAAATTGTGGAAAGTGAGGAGTCTAAATCAGAAAATGATAGTGGAAGCAAAACAGCAAGTTCTAAAACAGAAACTAATAACAGTGAAAGCAAGAAAGAAAAATCTGTTGAGACTAAAGCAACAAAGTCAGACAAAAAGGTCTGTCAAGGTAGACTGAAGCCAATACAAACTCCCAAACCCAAAACGAGGGTGCTGAAAAAGTCTTATAGACTAGAGGAGTCTGATACATCTCAGTCTAGTGTGTCCAGTTTAAGTGGATCTGTAAAAATAGCTAAGAAACCAACCAAAAAAGAAAAAACTGTTAATGTTAAGCCCACCCAGTCAAGCAGTGAAATATCAGACTCTAAAAAAGAACAAGAACTGGACAAAAATGTCAAAAAGAAAAATGTTGTAGATGCTAAACAGATGATTAAGGAGCAGTATGATGGAGAAGAGAGAATCATTAAAGTAAGAAGTATTAATACTTCAGATGGTCCTCAGGAGAATAATGTTAGATTTGTCAAACCACGTCTTCTTCATAGACAATATGATGATGAAGATGGGGGTAATGTTAGAAAGACCAAGTTGCAGGTGGAAGGCAAGAAAAGGGAGTTAACTCCATTGTCTGATGAAGAAATCCTAAGACAGATGATTCAGAGTACATTTGATGAATCCTACGAAGTTAGCGATGATGTAAGTGTTATTGAACTTGATGATGATGATGATGATCCATCTGTTATGAGTTCAGAGAAAGTTCAGAAGTCTGACAGTGTGGAGAAAATGATAGATGAAAAGTGTGCAGACCAAATCAGTGTTGATTTTTCTGATAAAACTGACAAAGACAAGAACATTTCTGGTCAAGTATATGATAAAAAAAATAATTCATCAGATGAACAAAAACAAGTAGCCAATGAAAATCAAGAGATTGTGACAGAATCTACTGTAGATCCTGACACAGCAGATGATATTGAAGAGATTAAACTGGATGACACTGAAAATGCATCTGAAGACTTAAAAGATGAGGTTACTGCATCCAAAAACCAAAATATATTTACTGTTGGCGAAATGATCAACACTGCTGGTCATGAAGCTGATGACATTGAAGAAATTAAATTAACTGACGAAAAATCTACACCCAAAAACCAGAAAGACAAAGAAAATCTAATCAAAGATCAGAAATATAAAGAGAACATATCTGAAGACCAAGGAATAGTTGTTGCTGAAAAGTCTGTAAATATTCAGTCTGACACTGAACTTCTTAAGGAAAACATTCCTAAAACTGAACTGTCTACTAAACAGGAACATGAACTGATAGACATTACTGCTGATTTCTTTGACCAGGAACTTGGAGATGAGAAACAGAATATTTATCTTGAAAAAGTTCAAACTGAAATGGCAAAAGATAAAAGTGAACCTTTCATAATACAAAGTGAAAGTGCATGTGACCTTGAAAACCCTGTAATATCAGATAGTTCAACGCAGAAAACAGAATTGCATGAAATAAGTATTGGACAAAGTAATGATCGTGGTATTCCGCCCACTGTGGAATGTCATCAAAGTACTGAAAGTTCTGTTGAACCAGACTCAGATCTGACTGAAATTACCACCATAGAGGTAACTGAGACTGATCAGAATGAAATTAAAAGCATTGATCAATGGGAAGTTACTGCTCCTGTAAGAAATAATGGAGCAAATGATGTTACAGATTTACATAGGTATGATGCCTGTTGTCTTGACACAAACATAATTCCTGGAGCAAGTCAATACAGCACATTTGTAGAAGAAGTGTCGAAGACATCCAGTGATGTAACAGAATTAGATGGACGTGACTCCATATATTTTGACACAAACATTATTCCTGGGGCTAGTAGTTACAGTACATATATTGAAACATCAGAAATGTCATCAGAAGTCAAAGGTCATCAGAAACAAACGGTGATTATCGATGCTCATAGTATTAAAATGAAAGAACAAAAGTCTGCAAATGATAAACTTAAGTCAGCTTTTGATGATAAAGTTGAAGAGAAGGATACGCAAGTTACACAGACATTGGTATCTAACGATCCTTCTGAAGAAGCTGAAAAATCCTCATCTGAGGAGAATATGCCTAGGCAATTTATTTATCAGAGTTATTCATCAGATACAGAGAACAAATCAGTACAATATGAACCTGTAGCAAGTCAGTCAATACCTTCTGAGACATTTCATACCAGTGTCATGGTTAAACATGATAGCGAAAAAATGACTGTGGATGACGCATCAGTTGCAAGTGATGTAGAAGACATATCAGTATCCTCAAGTATTGTGAAGGAATACGTTCAGACAATTATTACAGAAGTCAAGAGAATAGAAGAGGATATAGAAAATAAGAAGTCTATTGCGAAGAACGAAAAGGAAACAAATGTAAACAATAAAAATGTGATTAAAGAATCACAACCTGATATTGCTGACACTGAACAATCATTTTCTTGTACACAAAAATTGGAAGAAGTGGCAAGTAGTAATGATACAGTTCAGAAAGAAAATGTGGTTACAGAGACTTTGGATAATTATACGTCTACGACAGATAAGTCCATTTCTAAAGAAGTGGACATGGTATCAATTTCAAGTGAAACTGACAAGATATCTGTTTCATCCAGTGTTGTGGAGAACTATGTTACTAATGTAATTAAAAAAGAAATGGTCATCATTACTAAGGAAAACAAAACACAACAAAGAGGTGAAGAAAATCAAATTAAAGACAGTAGTGATACTACTGCTACAGATTTGAAACTTACTGATGCTGCCTCAGATGATTTGAAACCTAGTGAACATGTTGGTGCAATAGAATTCAAATCTGCAGTTGATAACCCTCAGAGAGAATCAAAAAATATTCATGATGATGCAACAGAAAATTCTAATCCTATAGATGAAGATGCACGAAAAGATGTAAAACTTGTTGAAAATACACAAAAAGATTTGAAACTTGCAGATGATGATGCACCAAGAGATGCAGAAAAAGCAGATGATGTCAATTCATCAGACATGAAGAATACTGATGAAACTGCATCTCTGCATTCCCTGTCCATATCTAGTGATGTGTCAGTTTCATCCAGTCTTGTAGGAGAATATGTCAGTGGGGTATTTAACTTTGTAAAGGAAAATGAGGAAAGTAACTTAGCTCAAAAGGCTAAGAAAGAGGAAAAGGAGAGAACAAGTCAGTCAGAAGTGAAAGTAAATGGAGGATATGATAAACAGTCACTGGTGGTGATTCAGCCAGATGATAAGGTAGATGTAGACCAATCAGTAATCAAAACAGAAACCACAATACAAAAGAGTGATCAGGAGATCACCAGCCAGTCAAGTGTAACAGAAAGACCAGGTCAGAAAGAGTTTAACCAATCAGATATGTTCACTCAAGCTAATGAACAGGAACAAACTGATGTGGAAGAACCATCAGTTTCATCTTTGGAGGTTCTGAATTATGTACAGGACATCATACAAACACTTAAGGAAGATATAGCAATAAACAAAAACAGAAAAGAAGGGGAGAAAACCCAGGCAGATGAAAAAATAAAGCAAATAGTAACAAGTAATGAAACTGATACTGCTGTAACTATAACAAGTATAAATAATGTAGAAACTGTAAATAAAACTGTGGAGATAAATAAAAACAATGAGGAAAATAAGGAGAGTGTTCCTTTAACACCAAGGACAGACCCTGAGGGTCAGGAATCAGATGAAAAACCTAACACATCCACAATAGACAATGAATTATCTGGTCAGAAAAAGATCAGTATTAACTCTGGCACTGTGAGTGGAAATGAAATAGCAACTGCCACGTCACCTGACACCCTTGTTAATATCACACGTGTAGCAGTTCAGAAAGATGTTGAATCTGTTGAAGAAAAATTGAAGAAAACTGATACAAAAGTAATGCCACAAGAATTACAAACAGATAGTGTTGTTGCAAAATCACAGGAATTACACGTAAATACAGAATTAGTACCACAAAAATTGCAGACAGATACTGGCACAGAAGCACACAAATCAGATACAGATACTACTACAAAACCTCAAGTATTACATGTAGATATTGTCACAAACCCACAAGAATTACAAGTAGGTAGTGTTACAAGATCGCAAGAATTACAAAGAGACCCTGTTACAGAACCACAAATAGATATTAGCATAAAATCACAAGAATTACAAGTAGATACGGACACAAAACCACAAGAATTACAAATAGATACTGTTAAAACACCACAAGTATTACAAGTAAATACAGTCACAAATTCACAAGAATTGAAAACAGATACTGTCACAAAACCAAAAGAATTACAAGTAGATACTGTCACAAATTTACAAGAATTACAAGCAGATACTAACACAAAACCAGAAACAACTGCAGTTGGTACAAAATCAGAGGCACCTACAGTTGATATAAAACCAGAATCAACACCAGCTGATAAAAAACCAGCAGTAACAATAATTGATACAAAACCAGACATGAGAACAGTTGAATCAGTACCAGAAAGAACTGCAGATGACTCAGAAACAGTTGAATCAACATCAGAAACAGCTATAGTTAAAGAAACAAGTATAGTTGAAATAAAACCTGAAACAACAATAGATGATTTAACACAAGAAAGAACTATAGGTGACACAAAATCAGAAACCGTTACGGTTGACACCAAACCTGAAGCAACAACAGTTGATGCAAAATCTGAAACAGTTGTAGGGACTGAACCTAAAACAACTACTGATGCAAAACCCAAAGTAACAGCAGTAGCTGAAACAAGTGTAGAAGACACAAAAACAGGAACAATAACATGTGATACAAAATCAGAAACAACACCAGTAGGTACAAATCCAGAAGCTAATGTAGTTGATATGAACTACAAAACTATTACAGTTGATTCAAAACCAGAAATGACAACAGTCAATACTAAGCCCGAAACAACAGTTGATACAAAACTGACAATAAGTAAAATTGATTCAACTGGAAAATTGATAGCAGAAGACACAAAAATAGGAACAGCAACAGTTGATACAAAACCAGAAACAACCGTTGATTCAAAACCTGAAACGAGAACAGTTGATGTAAAATCTGAAACAAGTGAAGTTGACATAGAACCTGAAACACCTGCAGTTGATGCAAAATCTGAGACAATATCAGATAATTCAAACATTAAATTAAGTACTGTTGACACTAAACAAAAAACTACACAAAACACAAACCCAGGCACAGCTACAGATAACAGAAAACCAGTATTAACTACATCTGATACTGACACAAAACTTGAAACATCTGCATGTGATACACAAACTGAAAGAACAGATTCAAAGCATGTAACATCTTCAGTTAGTGCAAAAACTGACACTCTTGTAAATTCTGTAATTAATGCAAAACCCGAAACAACTGTAACTGAGACTTTACCTGATGTAAAATCTGCAACAACAGGTACAACCCCAGAAATAAGAATAACCAATACAAATTCTGAAAACATGAATCCTAAATCAGCTGGCACTGACACTAAACTAAAAGAATCTGTAACTGATCAGAATCCTAAAGCATCTGTAAATGACACAAAATGTGGACAAAATGAGAAAACAGAACCTTCAGCCAAAAATGAAAAAGTGAAAGATGTGATTTCCCACAAAGTATTACCAGATGATAATTTAATAGCTGAAGTTGTACAACATGATGAGAACTTGTATGACAAAGATGAGGAGGAGATGAGTGTAGTTGAAGTGGCAGTGTTAGAGTCTGGCATGGTTGGAAGTCTGGCTGCTATCATTCATATTGATAGTGACTCTACTGATAAAGAATCCAAAAAATCTGGTAGTTTATCTACTCTTGAAGAAGATCCAATGAATAATGGCAAAATGCCAGTTCAAGAATTGACACAGACAGAAGGAACAATAGTTACCTGTACAAAACTAGAAGAAATACATGCCTCTGAACCTAAACCAGTAGAAACAACAGTTCCTAATAAAGAAACAAACGTTTCTGATGAAAAAGCAGTAGAAACAACAGATTCTGATGAAAACCCAGTAGAAATAACAGTTCAGGATAATAAAAAGTCAGTAGAATCAGCAGTTCCTGATATGAAACCAGTGGAAACAACAGTTCCTGATGTAAAATCATCAGAAACAACAGTACTGGATGAAAAACCAGCAGAAACAGAAGTTTCTGATATAAAACCATTAGAAACAACACTTTCTGATGAAAAACCAGTAGAAATAACAGTTCCTGATGAAAAACCAGTAGAAACAACAGGTTCTGATGAAAAACCATTAGAAACTGTAGTTGTTGATGTAAAACAGGTAGAAACAACAGTACCAGCAGAAAAACCAGTAGAAACAACAGTTCCTGATGAAAAACCAGTAGAAACAACAGTTTCTGATGAAAAACCAGTAGAAACTATAGTTCTTGATGAAAAACAGGTAGAAACAACAGTAGCAAATGAAAAACCAGTAGAAACAACAGTAGCAAATGAAAAACCAGTAGAAACAACAGTTCCTGATGAAAAACCAGTAGAAACAACAGTTCCTGATGAAAAACCAGGAGAAACAACAACTGATGAAAACCCAATAGAAACTTTTGTTGTTGATGTAAAACAGGTAGAAACAACAGTACCAGATGAAAAACCTGTAGAAATAACAGCTCCTGATGAAAAACCAGCAGAAACAAGAGTTCCTGATGAAAAACCAGGAGAAACGACAGTCACAAAACCAGAACAAGCAACCATGACAGACATAAAGCCAGAGGTAACAAATACTGAAACAAAGCAAGAAGAAACAGCAGTCACTGATGCCAAAGCAGAAGAGACAAAAGTTATGGACACAAAACCAAAAGAAACAAGTGTCACTCAAACAGACCAGTACCAAACATCAGTTACTGATGCAAAATCAACAGAAACAACAGCAATTGAAATGACCCCAAAAGACGAAATAATAAACAAATCAGCACCAGAAGATAAAACAACCAGTGAAAGAAAACCCAAAGAAATAGCAGTCACTGACACAAGACTAGGACAAACAACAGTCACAAAGCAAGATAAAACAATAAGCACTGGAACAATTCAAGTTGAAATTCCAGTTCCAGAAGTAAAATCAATAGATAAAACAGTCACGGACACAAAACCAGATGAAATAATAGCATCTGACACAAAACTAGAAGATACATCAGTCACAAATGAAACAGCAGTCACTGAAGTAAAGGTAATAGATGCAATGGTCATTGACCCGAAGTTAACACATACAACTGACACTCAGTTATTAGAAATGTCAGTGTCTGAAACAAAAGCAGAAGTAACATCAGTCACTGACACAAAACAAACAGAAACACTAGTGATTAACACAAATGCAGAAAAGCTAGCCAATGCTGAAACAAAACCAACAGATACTAAAGTTACTGACACAAAATCAGAAGATATGACAGTTGATGAAACAAAACTTATAAATACCACAAAGTCAGAAGAGATAGCAGTCATTGACACACTACCAGAAAAAACAACCATTATTGAGACTGAATTAGAAGGAACTGCTGACTCTGATACAAAAGCTCAGGCAACTAACACAAAAACAGTAGAAACAAAAGTTACTGATGTAAAACTAGAAGAAACCGTCATTGGCATGAAATCAGTAGAAATGGCAATATCTGATACAGACGTAGTAGCATCAGTAACTGACTCAAAAACAGAAGAAACAATAGTAACGGACTTAAAATCAATAGAAACACCAGTCACTGATTCAAAACAAAAAGAAACAACTGACACAAATGTAGTAGAAACAACTGTAAGTGAAACTAAACCAATCGATACAACTTTCATTGAAACAAAATTAGAAGATACAGCAGTCACTGAAACAAAAGATCTACAAACAACAGTCACTGAAACAGAATTAGATAAAACAACAATCATTAATTCAAAATCAGAAGAAACTCCAGTTCATGACATGGAAACAATAAAACATACAGTCACTGATACACAAACACTAGACATAACTATCAACAACAAAAAACTTGTAGAAGCTGTAGTCCCCGGAACATCACCCACTGATGGAAAACGAGAAGAAACAGTAATTACTGACATAACACAAACAGAAATATCAGTTATTGAAACACAACCTAAAGAAGTAACTACTACTGTTACAAAAGTGACAGCTGTAACAGTCACTGATAAAACAGTCAGTAATTTAGTTGAATCTGTGGGTATGGATGGAAAAGTTGGACTTCCAGCTATTCCAACTGAAAATGACAATATTATTGAGCCAGTTTGTAATGAGGAAATTGCTTCAAGAAAGTCAGTAGAATCTGCAGTTGCTGAAGCAGGAAAAGTTGGTATTGTAGCTGTGCCAATTAAAAGTGATAACATTGTTGAACTTGATTCCGAGGAACAAACTTCTTCAAGAAAATTAGTAGAAACTGCAGTTGTTGAAATAGGAAAGATTGGCATTGTTGCTGTCCCAGTTAATGAGAATGTTGTTGAACCTGTTTGTGGTCAGGATACCAATGCTGCTACTGGTGTGATTGAATGTGCTTTAACTGAAGCTGGAAAGACAGTTACTGGAGTTGTTCATTTTGATGCAGATGATATCTCTGATCCTGATGGTGATGAAAAGAACAATTGTTCAGACAAAAGTGATAGAAAAAGTAATGTGGTTGAGGATGTTATGCTAGAAGCTCAGAAAATAGCCACAGGTGTTGCTCACATGAATACAAATGATGTTAATGAAACTGTTGGAACTGACAAAGAGAAGACAAATATTATACAATCAGATGTTGAAACAGAACATACTAATGCTGACTTGTCAAAATCTGACATAAATGAAATAAGTGGAAGTAAGAATTTTGATCAACCTGTTCAGTGTTCAACACCCAGAATGCTTAGAGAAGATCCATTTGAAATGACAGCAAATTGTTCTGAAAATAACTCCAGTAACAAAGTTAAAGGGGACACTGATAAACAAAGAACTGTGGATATAAATGAACTTCAAAATAAACAGGAAGTTGCCCAAGAAATTCATGGGGAGGTAACTGTTGATGATAATGCAGAAGTTCCAGATATTGTTGTCACATCACCGAAATTTCCACCAAATGAAGATTGTATTGTGGAATTAGATAAAGATCAGTCACAAACTCAGAATGAACAATTCCAAACAGAAATGAATCAGAAAATGAGTTCAAATAACACTGATAAAGTAACAGAAAACAATTACTTGAATTCTGATACTGTGCAAACTAGTCAAACTGAGAAACAAAATGAAAAGGATGATGATGTAAATATCAAGAAAACAAATTCAACTGAAAGAGACATTACAGAAAAATCTGTATCATCACCAAGCATTCAGAAAAATAGAGTGACTGAAGCAATAAAACAGTTATCAGATGAAGAAGAAATATCAGCCATCTTGAATGAAATTGATGAGAACTTGAATAGTGGGGAGAAAAAAATATTGGCCAAAACACTGAAAGAAAATATTGCAGATAATAGTGGGGAAAATGAAGTTCAGAACAATATAAAGGCTGGGGAGAAGAAAGTTTTAACAAAGAGAGAAATAGAAAATATTTTAGAGAATGGAGGTGAAATTGAAATTGACAAGGAGACACTAAAAGAAATAAAAGCAGCTGCTTATGATGTGGATATCATGTCAACAATTTCTGAAGTGACAACCGACTCCGCCACACAGAGCTTACCAAAATGATCTTGATTTTAGTAGTTGATATCTTTGGATATCAAATTAATATGTTACAACTTTTTGATCTACATATATTATATTTTTTTTTGACAGTATTGTTGCTTTGTTAAAAATACTTATATCTTATTTTTTTGACAATTTTTGGTTTCAAGAATAAATTTTCTTCAAAATTTGAGAAAACTTAAGTAAATTCAAAAAAGAGTAATATTAAATACCAAATTTGTTTTACTTGTGTGCACAAGTTGATGTATTTATTTTTAATCAGTAGAGTTTAAGATTTAAGCAAATATCTCTTCAATGCTTGCTAAACCAATATGGGAGTATGGAGTTAGAGTTGATTATGGGGGAAATTCGGTATTCTGTGATGTCATGTTGGACATCCTGGTTTGCAGCATCATGAAGAGCAAAGGGAGAAACATTTTAACAAGAAATAACCAAAAAAATGATACAAATGTACAATCTTTCATTTTTCGTAAATAGGTAGTTAAAAGTGTCCCATTTAGGTCAATTTATCTTGTGATGTTCCAAAATTAATATACCTGTGTATATTTGCTTAATAAAATAAATGCTCCTTTGCTCTGACAGTTTCAGGTACTAGGACGTCCCGAAGACTGGTAAATATAGAGCGTAATCACAGAACTTTCTCGAACCAACCATGAACTTCATGCTAAGTCCATACTTTCATATTACTGTATATGTACCAAAATTGCTGAGTATATCATGGGGTTCTTTTCCTGAATTGTTACTCCAGTATTTTCTGGAAATAGTCTACAAAAGCATGAATTTTTTTATGCCTTGTTCAACATGATAGTACCAGATAACTCTATCCAAATTTTGAATCGACAGAATCCAGTATCTTATAATCAAAACTGGTACGACAGGACTGTTGTCAGACTTGTTTAATGTTTGTTGTATTACGATGTTTTTGTCACGTTTATCTGGAAGCTGTTGTCTAAATTTCAATTTTTTTTTAAGATATTTTGTTGGGAGTACTAAGTTACTTGCTGGACTGGAAATACTGGTTTCTTTTTTTTTGAAGAGAGTATGTAAAAAAATCTAATCAAAATAGACTGCAAAAATCCTATACATTTGATAAGTTATCGGTAAATGATTCAGTAAACTTAATTTTAAATATCAAGCTGTTGAAATCAATTCTGTGAAATTTCAAAATATAGTTGATAGTGAAAAATTGTACTAAGAATATTCCCATCTCTTCTCCCTTCATTTGGAAGGTAGTCAGTTACCTCACCATTTGACTAGACAGAATTTTCCAGATCAGAAGCACTGGAATTTATGATGTATTTCTGGTTTAATTTATCAGTACTAAAGATTTGCACTGAAAAGAAAATTTCCCCCATCTTTATATTGTATCCAGTTGTTCTATATACAGTCTAACCATGTCAAAGTTAAAGGGATTGTTGATTTTATTTGGAATTAACCAAGTACTCCAGTTATTTGACCTAATCTAAGCTGCTTATAACTATAAAGAGACTGTATTTGACTTATACAAGTTTAGTAACCGAGGTCTGACTTTATCTTTCCATGTTTTACAGTATTGCTTTCATTATATAAATCAGTGTTGCTGTCAGTTATTATTTTTATTTGTTTTTGT
>JAOXYI010584410.1:0-15235 GCA_028566495.1 Lithophaga antillarum
AAACCAAGGTTTAGGGTAAGCTACGACGGTTTTTTTAAAATGAGAATCCCAGAAAATCTGGGGGGTATCAACTACTAATACGTTACTTATTTTTTGTATTATTAATCAAAATGTTTGTATAAGACAAACTATTATTCAAACCTATTTCCCATTAGAGAACACCAAACACGTAACAAAAGACTGTGAAACGAACGTATCTCTCCGTAATCCCCCTAAACAGTTATTCAGGATCCTTTGTTTTCGTGTTATGTAAGATATTAAAGAATACAATGTATATTTTTTCCACGTGCATGATATGAGTTATAACGTACATGTATTCAATGTAAACACGCTCCATTTATCAATTTAGGCAACCACACAAGTCGTATGTTTTTCATTTAAGATGAGTGAGTAACAGCGTTTAAAGGCATGTTGGCAATTTATCAGTTATATCATGTCGAGAGCCAGTGATATTGTGGTATGTATTTTTTTATGCATACTTGTACTTGACCAGAACGCTGAGCTTTATTTTTTGTAGTGCTAGCAAACTGAAGTTAAAGCCTACAAAATGTACAATAGACATGTAACCCCACTAGGACACTTTATTCTGACCGTAAGCGAATCAGTTTTTGTTCTGTCTGCAATGTTGCATACCTAGACGAGAAACCGCAAATACCAATTTACCATGTCTTTGGTTTGAACCCCGATCTTCCGCAATTCGTACTAACCATTACATCAGATAGGTGGATTTCATTGAGTTTTAATTTTGCAAGAGCTATACAGGATTTTAGGATCGATACTAAAATTTAGTAGTTCCCATCTCGGGTGTCTATACATTGACCCTACCAGCTTGAATGTCTCGATATCTTTAAACACATTGTAGTGCAATTTGTCCTGGGTGAATTAACACCTCCCCGAGTGTCCGCGTATGTGGAGGAAGCCCTAGAACTATGTATCTGCCACGATCCTTACCTATATAAGTACTATAGATGGTAATCTTCTGGGGTCACTGTTACTCTGTCTGGTCAGTCCAGGTACCCTGCTAGAAGAGGAAGTCTACCGCTGCGCATGTGCCAGCCTGGCGTCCTTAGCTACCACCGGAACTCCTCAGCTTCCTCCATGGTCCATTACTGGTGAGGCTCCCCCGGGTAACAGGGCAATTATACTTCAATAATTAACATTTTTTAAATATAAATCTATAACTCTGAACTGATATTAGTCCACATTTCCACTTGTAAATCCAGTTTTCTGGAATGTTCACAAAATGTACGAAAACCGTTCACAGTTTATAATCCTTCAGTTTAGTCGACTATCCTAGGATATTGTCTGCAGTAATCGGTAGCGAAATTATTATCCGAGCTGATGCAATGATTTACTTTCTAAAGTACTTTAAAATTCGATTTTAGAATTGATGATTTTCTTTCTGGAGTTTGACGCAGGCGTAATTACTTGAATTTGTACTAGTAGGTAGGAAAGTTCCACTGAAGCCACATTTATATACGGGAAACTGAGAAAGGTGAACCATATTTATATAAATATCATGACTTGAAATCTGATTTTTACAGAAAAATTCCATAATCTACTTTAAAAAAAAATAACTATGATGATCAACAATCCATCGGAATAGTTTTATATATTTAGTTCACAATGTATTTATATACTTATATAATTCAGCCCAAGAAGGAGGCCCAAGATTTTGGCACATTCATAGATCTTTTTCCCGTTTTGCAATTTTAGTTGTAGTTTATATACCTCGATATTACTGTATACATGTAAAACCAACTTAACACGATCTGATTTTACATGGCTGAAATCAAAATACCGTGTAAATTGAAAATTTTGCATTTAAAAAGAAACCAAAATTCGTATTCATTTCAAGCCGACATCGTTAAGCCACTTAATGCAATTCCATTTCGAAATGCCACAAATTTCTTCGTCGGAATTAAAACTGAATTGAGAGATAAACTCAGATTACGTATAACATATATATTCATTTTTAGACATTAAAAGACAAAGGTCGTGGTCTCTGATCCATATTTGGAAAACGCATTCAGCAGTAGATTTCAATTTGGTATGTAGATCCATGCCATTTACACTCTTCCAGAACACTTTTAGATTATCTGTGAGAACGAATAATTCAAAAAGTCCAATTGCCAGCACAACAATAAGGATTGTCATGAAACAGATAATTGAACTTTGTAAATCATGTCAAAAAGATAGAAATGGATCTTCACGGAATAATTTTTGGTTTATGAAGGAGCAGATACACATGAAACTAAAAATAAACATGAAGTCTCACAAAAAGTGAAATTATTTTAAAAAATTTTAATTTCAGAATTACTTTTGCAGAAATATATCCACTGCAGGTAATATTTAGACATCATAATTGTGATCAGTTGCATAATATGTTGCTCTATAATAATTTTAGCGAGTGTCTCAGAGCTTTTCCTACTACGGCAATTAGGGTTTATCTTATGATGCATATAAATACTCTGTTGTCTGCTTAGTCAGACAACTTGACAATTTGTTCTTTGGTTATGCAGCTAGTGTAGAGTGAATAGAGATCACGTCGGATAATCTTTGTACACAGTAGGTAGTAATGGTTCATCAAATGACATATGCGTATTTTCATTTCTTAATGAAACCGAAATAGACTTTAATTGCAGAAAACATTAATAATACGTATCTTGAAATACAAGCTTTCTTGTACCTTTCAAAGAATCAAAGTTTATCAATACATTTAAGCATAATAAGTAAAATTATAGCCTAGGAAAATGCTTAAAAATGTTTTTTCCGCTATCTGATTTTGAAAAAAAATTTCAATAATTAGAGCCAGATATAACACCCAACTATTTTGCAATTACTGTCATAAAAGCAGCGCATTTAGCTTTAGAAATTAGATAACGTAATATTATGCAGCTAGATTTGTGGTTAAAAAATTATCTCCAATTTTAATATTCACCACGTGATTCGACAAAAAGGATTCCGGTATAGTATCGAGGCTCCGAATCAAAATTGAAACCTGTCTAATATCGCACAATATAATCAGTGTTGCTTTTCTTATTTGTTGACAGAAACATGTTAACTAAATTTTGTTTTCATTATTGAATACTGTTTTAAGTTAAATCTTTGATTTTCCATCGTCAAGGACAGCAGTGAAAAATAAGTCAGATCGCAGGAATGAACGAAAAAAAAGCCAGTTAGCTTGCATGTCACAAGCCAAAACTTTTATACAGAGAACAGATATTAGATATTCTTACGTTTGAATTTGTGTACTTTCTTTATGAGGCTTAGTAGATTTGCATAATTGGTCAACTTTTGGTAATTTTTGCCAGAAAAGATAACCACAACGATTATGTGGAATGTCATGTAATATGGCGGGTTATTTAAAAGCTAGTAAATTGCCTGATGTGAATCCTTTTTTCTTTTAACAAGAAACTTACTAACTAAAGAAATAACCTTGAAAGTTTGTTGAAGAACGTTTACAGTACAGATAAGGTGCACAATTATATGTTGTATTGAAGAACTGATAAAGTTTTGTAAATTTTAAGTAGTGATTACGAATGAGTAGTCGATACAATGTGAGACCCCTCCACACATGTTTAATGAGTATTTTCTGGGAAATTTTGAACTATCAAAACAAAATTAAAGTTCTGGTTTACAACCACATCTCATACTGAAGAACATGTTTAAGTTTTGTGACATTCATGTAGTGATTAAGGAGGAGTAGTGGATACAATATGGGACCCTCCCTTCCCTGGATCTTAAATTCATATAAAATGGCTTTTTTTCTGAAAATTTTCGAATTCTGAAAAAAAGCAAATATATAGTGCACAATTATACCTTATACTGAAGAATGGTTTTGTAAAATTACATGAAGTGGTTAAGGAGGAGTAGTGGCTACAAAAAGATTACGAACAAACGGAAACCTAATTTCGTTTTTCAAATGTTATATATATGATAAAGAATGAAGGTAGGTAAATATGTTCCTTGAACAGACAAAAAATCGAAAGGTAGTTTTGAAACTCTGAACTCTAGTGAAACGCCTAATTAGTTTGACTTGACTGACTCGGGAGTTGAATGTACAGCATTACCTTGCAATCGGTTTGGCTGACCGGGGTGTTTAAGTTAACTTTAAGCAGGTCAAATTTACTTAAAGTACCTGCTCTATTGTTATTTTGGAACCATCCTGTACTTGAAACACCTTGCATAACCATGAGAAACTGATATATGGGTTTGTAAGAAAATCCAATGGACTGTATAGCTGCATACATTTTTTCAAGTTTAAATAAATTCAGCTTATTCCAACAAAGGAATCTCTTATCACCATTCTGTAAATACCTTTTGTTGTACACTTTGATGTACTTTTAAACTGGAGTACCAACTCATGTATGTTTACCCCCAATTTTATATTTACATTAGCAATTTTGTTGTTAGACAAACATTTTAAAATGCTTATGGAGCTTAACCAAAAGGTCAGAACTTCGATACAGCGTCGTACGGTATTTTTTTTTTTTTTTTTTTTTTTTTTTTATGCCAAGCCCGATATTGTCAAAGTTGATAAAATTACGTGTAATCAATTTCCACGGTCGACGTCGAAATACTACATTCGATTAGTTTCAGCATTTTAATACTGAATTAACGTTTAAAAAAGTGATGAATACACAAAGCCAGGAAACGGACATTGTAGGTTACCCGACATTTTGATCACATTTTAATCAAAAGTGCCTAGTACATTTTTAATTGGAAAATTTTGAATTTTATTTCTAGGTCGAAAGATTCATAGAAAATGATCTATTGAGTTCTTTTTCCTTAATTACGTACAAGCAATAGAATTATTTTTGTCACTTTCATTTATTCAAGTAAGTGATTCAGTAAGTAGAGTTAAGAAATTGATAAAATCGAGCAAGCTAACATTTAATGCTTTGGTAAATGAATGGTAAGAGCAACTTTCTCACTGATATCTATAAAATTATAGAAAGATTTATCCATTATATCGTTACGGTTATCAAATTAGTTCCAGTTAGAACAGAACAGTGATGTTAGACTACCAATATAGTGCAGCATACTTTAGTATGAATCTGAAATTTTTTACTTCTGTGCTGATATTCGAAGAAATGTGATGATTTATTTCCAAATGTCTTGATATTACACAGTTAATGGAAAATAAACAAAATTACATAGGAAAATACCTAATGATATCACACATGCGATAGCATCAAATGTCAGATCAGTGTCACAAAGGTTCCAATATTATGGCAATTTAAGATTTGATTTAATCAGAACATGTATCACAGTAGGTCTCGCGTACTTTCACGAACATAGACGGGTAGTACTGAACATTTCTGACGCCATAGAATAAAAATGTTAAATATGTCGAATCTAATGATTCGAAGGATTTTCATAGGAAACAGGTGTCACAGGACTTTTACCCTTACAGTTTTGGAATTAACTATTTTGATTCATCCACTTTCTTTAATCCGTTTAGGGCCCGGGGGAAGTTGTAATATAAAAATATCACTGTTTACTTTTTTGTGCAGTCTAATTTATCTTTTACCATTCTTTTCATTTAGCCATTTGCAAAAAGGCTTCAGGACGACGGCATAATGTACCCAAAGCTACAACTTGTAAAAGTATTATCAAATTTCGCATATTCTTAAACATTGTGGACGCAGTTATCAGCCAGATTGACATGACGGTTTTAGTACGGTTCGATAAATTTGAGTAATGATTTTTTAAATAAGTGTCATATCCTACTTATCGTAAGCGGCATCACGCGAGAAGTCACGAGACCCTCTAACTGATCACACTTTTTGAGCTGCAGTCGACGAGGACAGACGCACCTCTGTCCTCTCTCTCTAATACTAGAACTTCGTGCACCACGTGCTCGGTCATTTAACTCGTGCTCGTCTAGAATTTAATGTAAGTATATTTTATTTATTTTTTTTTGCAGATGGTGCCGTCTGCTTGAATTTTATAATTTACGGATGGTGTCGTCCGAATTTTTTAATTGTTAATTATGGATGGTGTCGTCCATTTGGTTAAAGTTTTAATTTACGGATGGTGTCGTCCGAATTTTTAATAGTTAATTATGGATGGTGCCGTCCATTTGGTTAAGTTTAATTTACGGATGGTGTCGTCCGAATTTTATGGTTTTATTTGGTAAATATGGATGGTGTCGTCCATTTAGTTAAAGTTTTATTTACGGATGTTGCCGTCCGAATTTTTATGGTTTATTTGAATAATATGGATGGTGTTTTCTGCATATAGTTGTATTATTTACGGATAGTGTCGTCCGTTTAGTTGTAATATTTACGGATGGTGTCGTTCGTCTTTTATCTTTGTTGATGTTTTCTGAAAGGTTTAATCCATTTAATCATTTGTTAAGAAGTCGAACAGACCCACATCGTAGAGAGTGGGTGATTATATATGACGCTTGGCAGGTAAAGTGTTTACTGAGTTTTGTTTCTATACGGCATATATCGTTAACTGGTGTTTAAGGGATAATGTGTATTATTTTAAGAGGATTAAAGAGATTTGTAAATGTGTATTGTGTGTATGTAAAATGTTTTATACGTTTGATATGCAGAAACACAGGCTCGTGTACATTATGCCGTTTTTCAAGAATTTTTCTTTGCAGAAAAATAAAACAAAACAAAGAAAAAACTACCCGAAAGAACGTGGTGTTATGATATAGTGATACAATCCGTTTAAATTTCCTTTTAATTATGGCTTTGACGGTGATTGAATTCATGTTGGGTGTGTTCGTCAAGTTCTCTCTTCCGAAATTTTAATATTTGTAATAGGTCGTATTCGTGAAGTTTAGTCATTTCAAAAGATTTAATATTTTTCTTCATCTTTTGCAGATGGCAGACACTCATTTGTTGTTAAAACCACGACATACGCTGGTAGGAAAAGGTCTATTGCCAATGATATTTGAATTTAAAGAGGCAGAAAATATGATACCTGTGGAGGAATTAGCTCGGCTAAAGAAGGATCATCCTATAAACAACTACTCATTGGACGAGTTAGCTGCGGAATTTAAGAAGTTAACGGCGGAGAATATAAAGGATGTTCTTAATTTGGCTGGAAAAGAGTTGAACTTAGAAAATTCACAGCAGCTGATGCACCAGGCCATACTTTTCGCCAATTTGATAGGTGGCCCTAAAGGATCTGCATTGTCTCAGCCTGCACCTGATCAAGGTACACTTAAGTAGTTCATATTTTGATTTATTATCGAAATGCACCTGTTTAAATGATATATATTGTATCGTTGAATATTGAGAAATTCGAACAAACCCTTAGGGCGAGGGAATTTTAAATTTGTGAAAAATAATGAGTATCTCCCTCGTTTAAAGCTCCGTCCTAAGCAGATTTGCATTATTTTTCGGTCGTTTTTTAATTTTTTGAATCTGCTCTTCAACATTTTTGGACTTATTTTTTATTTCGCTTTTAAAATTTTCGTCTGTGCAAAACTGTATTATTGACGAAGATAAAAAAAAATTAAAAAAAAGAAGCCGTTTTGAAATTTGCATTAGGTGAGTGTTTTCTCCATGTTGGGATCTCACTGTAGTTTTCAAGATGAAGAGCGGCAACAAAGGCGATGTTCCTTTGCTTCAAAATTTTTGTACATATTTCGATTTTGTGTCAGGGTCATGTTCACCATATGCCTCCTTCCACAATATATCTAATGCATCTTAGTTCATGTAGTTGGTTTTATTATTTGAATGAACAGGAATATAAACATATAGAAAATAAACATCTTACAAATCATTAAAAGGTTTTGACGCGCTTTTGATTTTAATTTTTTGTTTATTTAAAGGTCCAGGTCCATCCACTTCAGGATCATCCACCTCTAGCAGGCCTCCAGTAACGACCACTTCTTCCTCGGTTAGTATTCAGTCTGTTAATCATGGTAGTTCTGGTCTCGAGGACAATATAAAGAAAATGGAGAATAATTTCGATTCTATAAAAACCCAACAAATTGCTGAAAAGGTTAACGAGGAGCTAAAACACGTGAGAACATTGGCTGGCGGACCGAAATTAACATCAGCAAGCGTCCTTATAGCTTCGTTAGAGGTACTGGTGGAGTGTGCTCATAAGGCTGGGCACCCGGAGACTGATTATTATAACAAAGCATTACAGGCTTGTAGACAGTTTGAGGGGCATCCTGATATTTGCAACCTTTGTTTAAAGTTATTAGGCTCTTCGGAGGATAAAAAAATTTCAGCTACTATTGCAGATTGGGAGAAAGCTGCAAAACGCAATGAACATGTAAATAATTTGGAAAATGAAACATCTGAAGGGAAAGCTCAACCCAGTCCGGTGCAAGGTCCTTCTTATCCTTATCCTTATCAGGGGTTTCAAGTACCGATGAATACTGGCCAGCCGTGTCCCCCGTTTGGTGGCCCGATTCCACCTTTCCATAATTTCGGGGTAAGGGGAGCTTCTGGATATAGACCTCGATTTTTTCGAAAAACCAGAGGTTCTTGTTTTCTACTGTAAGGAAACGGGTCATCATGTGGATCAGTGCCCAAAGTTGACAAAATCTTAATTTTGTCTGGGTAAAAGTTAAGTTTATGAATTTAACAGTTCACTTTTAAAATATTAACTGGTTCTTGAACCTCTTTTCCAAAGGAATCTAATCCTTAGTGGCTTTTGTCACGCGGAATGGAGGTTGGAGAGATTTTCTCTGTATTTTCTTTTTAGGGTGGATATCCCAGGTGTAAAAAGGCTCAAGTCGACGTTCCGGAATGGGAATTAATGTACAACTTTGACCCTAGCAGTATCAATGTTAACGATAATTTGGATAAATGGGTGAATTACAGAGGAGAAGTTCTTCAGCCTCTATTTCCCTTTACTACCGCTGAGGAAGTTGCTCAAAATGATAGTTTTGATCTTGAAAACTTGCCATTTAGGGACCCGGACTCGTTCATAGCTGGAAATTTACATAACATTTAGATGCTTGGGGGAAACTTAACCCATCGGCAGAAGTTATGGATTGGTTAGAGAATGGTGTAAACATAAAGTATTTCTCACATTTTAAGGGTAATTTTAAGGGCACAGACGAGCCCCCAAGGGTTTGTCTCCCTAATTCTCCTATTTGTCAAAACTATGTTGAGTTCATTAAAAACACTCTTTTAGATCGGGTAGGGAATGGATCTATTTCAATTTGGGGTAAAGTGGGTGAATGCGAACCCCCACATTTGGTTATGCCTCTAACTGTAGAGGAGTCTAAACCACGACTTTGCCATGACGAACGATTCTTAAACCTTTGGATTGTGGATAAACCTTTCATCTTGGATACATTAAAGGAAGTGCCGAGGTTAATAGAAAAAAATTCTTTCATGGTTTCTGTCGATGACAAATCCGGGTACGATCACATTCTTGTTGATAAGGATTCTAGAACTTTCTTTGGGATTCAATTTGGTGGCTGGTATTTGGTGTACAACACAATCCCTTTTGGATTTAAAAGTAGCGCGTACATTTACCATTCAACCGGAATAGTAGCTACTAGCTATTGTAGGCATCTTGGCGTCCCATGTCTTCAGTACATTGACGATAGGCTTATTTCAGAATTTTCTCGAAATTCCTCGCTTACCCGTATTCTTAAAGCTGTCAAGTCGCACTTTATTGTGTGTGAGGTGTTAATTAGACTTGGATATTTTATTGGCCTGAATAAATCAGTCTTTGAGCCAAACCAGGTGCTTCTATTTTTAGGAATGTTAATAGACTCGACCAGGCAAGCTTTCATCCTTCCGGATAAGAAGAGACAATCGTTTGCAATCCAAACTCCATTTTGGCGCAAGACGTTGTTTCGTTGAAAACTTTGCAGCGCTTTACTGGCAAGTGTATTTCATTTTTGTTGGCCGTTCCGGCAGCGAAGTTATACATTCGTGAAGCAAATCTTGCAATTGGGAAATCGTCTAAAAATAGTAGGTCAATACCGTTAGAGGGTAGGCTAAAAGATGAAATTTCACACTGGGCATTTCTCGATGAATGGGAGGGTTATGTCCCTTGGCGAAGTGAAAAACATACCCAAGTAACTATGGCTACTGATGCGTCCTTATACCGTTGGTCTGCGGTTGTAGATGGAGAAGAAATATTGGGGGATTTCTTTGAGTCCAGTGATAAACGCCCTATTCATCTGAAAGAAGGGGATGCATTGTTAAAGATCATTTTGTCTATCCGTGAACGCTTGGTGAATCGTAGAGTCGATGTTTTCGTTGACAATCAGGCGGTTGTTGCTGTATGGGAAGGAATGGGTTGTCGTTGTAGTGAGCTGAACGATATAACGAAGTCTATTTTTGAAATTTGCCAGAAGGATAATATCGAGCTACATTTAAGTTACATTTCGCCACGCCTAAGCCCTGCTGATTTTGGGTCAAGAACTTTAAGTTTACAGGATTGTATGCTTTAACCAATGGCTTGGAAATGTATTGAAAATAGGTTTGGGCCACATTCTGTCGATTTGATGGCTTTAGATTCAAATGTTATGCAAGATTCTAGAGGGAATCCTTTAAAACACTTCACCCCGTGTCCCTGTCCGTCAATGTCAAAAGTAAATGTTTTTGCTCAAGATCTTGCACTGGAAGAGAATCCTTGTCTTTCCTCCGTTTTGTTTAATATCTGCTATACTACAATTTTTGGTGGAACAAAGTCCGAGAACATGTACGGTTGTGTTTCCTGAAATTTTCCCACTGCCGTCTTGGTGGCCAAAACTCTGGTCGTTAGTTTCTGATTATGTTATCTTGGGGGAAATTGGTGACAAGTCGGTAATTCTTGAGCGTACTAAGGAAGGTTTTAAACCTAAAAAACTTGATTGGAAACTCTTTGCTGCAAAACTTCTTTTCTAATTTTAGGTAACATTCGGAATTCCTAGAATTTGGAAGCCTGCTATACCTTGCAATTCGTGTGCATATCCTAATGATGAAGGCTCGAGTTTTTGTCAATCCTGTGGTACCCAGATATTGGTCTCCATAGAGGAATCATCTAATTTGTTTGATTATACATCAGAAGGACGATTACGTTATTTGGACAACTTAGTTGAGGATACTCCTTACGCCAGTAGAAAGTCTTCCCTCGAGAAAGATTTTTCTAAATTTTTATCGAATTATTCAAAAAATATTAATAGTGCTAGTCCGGAAGATATAAGAAAATTTCTCGTTCATAAGGATAACACGGGGAAAACCCAAATACACACTATAAATTGTCCGGAGTTAGGGAAGGCTGGTGTTTTTTATTGTGAATGTCCATTAAGACTCTCTTTCGGTACGGTCCAGTTAACTATCAGCCAGTTAAAATCAATTTTTAGGTTTTATGGAAGGGGAGATAAATGGAATGATGATTTGATGTTTGGGAATCCGGCATGTAGCGAAAAGGTCAACAAATATTTGAACGCAATAAAACGCGAACAAGCCATCTCACATAGAACTGCGAAACAAGCCAAGCCCTTGTTTTATAAAAAATTGCGGAAAATATCTATCTACATTGATTCCCAGCTTATACAAACGGAAAATTTTTCTAAACGATTTGTGTTTCTTAGAGATCAAGCTTTTTTAAAGCTGCAATTCTTTGCCGGCGATAGAGCATCTGATTTAGGAAGATGTTTGTCACGGAGTTCAAGCGTTTACATGATGATAAAGGGTTTTTGGTTACACACACTGTTGGGAAAACATTGAGTAATGGCAAAAAGAATGAATTCAAAATTTTGAGATTAGAGGACAGATCTACTTGTCCCGTTTTTGCAGTGGAAAAATATGTTGCCGGTGTTAAGGATATGGGAGTGGATTTGGCCAATGGATGTTTGTTTAGAATTTTAAGCGGGGATAAAAAACGTGTTTTAGAATCTCCAGTTATCTCATGCAACAATGTATAGCAGGCTAAAATTATATCTTAAAACTTTGGATTTAGACAAAGGGGAAACACCTCATTCTTTACGCGGTGGTTGTGCGGTAACTTTAGCAGTGTCAGGGGATGGAAAACAAAGCGAAATTATGGATCATATTGGTTGGTTCTCGGAGAAAAGCTTTGATAGATACTCTAGGATAAACCGTTTCATGGATAATTCTGTGGGAAACTTGTTTAAGGAAGTCTCCATGTCCCCATGTATGGCTAGCAAGGCTTACGATCAATTAGGTGACCCAAACAAACTACCTTCAGCATTTTGATGAGCTACCTTCAGTTATTTGATATATTATAAGACTTGTATACCTGTATTGTATTTTTTAATTATGATTTTGATGTACTTGTCAACTTTACAATGATATTTAATGCATTTATTAAAATTGAACTGTTTTGTTTGTTTTATTCATAAAGTTTATATAATCCTTTCCGGTTAGATTTTTTGATGCTGTGATAGTAAGCAGAGTACTTTTGAGCACTGTTTTACAGCTTATACGTTTGTTAAGAAACCCGGTTAAGCTTTTGAAAATTGGGTCGAATTTGTTCAAGAGAAGATTGTTAAAGCCCCCTGGTTTTGTATAATTCAGTTTCTAATATGATTTGTTAATTTTTCAAAGTATGGAAATAAAGAATGAGACAATATCCTAACAATATAGACCATGACAAAATACCATCGTATGACAACAGTGAGCGACAACCCATATCACATATTTATATGTTGAGAATAGTTTTATTCTGTGTCGAAGATCTCGCTTGCAAATTAATAGTGTCGTTTCTTTACTCGTATTTCGATTCCTTGCCAAGGTTATGGTGGCTATATTTAATCAGAAATTGGGTGAAGACATGTACTTGGTAAAGCCAGGGTGAGCCTTTTTAATCACTTTGTGACCATCCTTTGTCCATAAATTCTTCTCTGAAGAAATTTAACTGAAACTTGGTACCTAAATTAAATACTAGTTTGCCGATAGAAACCTTAACAAATGATTTCATCTTTTTGAGAACCTCCATGCAAATTTACCAACTTTGCTGCAGACATGTTTATCATGACTTCATCAAACATGTTTTCCAAATTTATCCAGTATAAGGCTAAATAGGAAATTGGCGTTGAAATTTAGTTATGGGTTAGTTTTGGAAGGTTTTGTCTTAGTTATGGGGAAATTTATTAAGTTTTCTGGTTGAAGGAAATGTCTTACACCGCTGATGTTGTATGCGCACCAAAATTTCTCTCCAATACTAATTACATTCAGTTACTTGGAGCGTGATGTAGCTTAGGATAGGTTCGTATCGTAAGCGACATCACGCGAGAAGTCACGAGACCCTCTAACTGATCACACTTTTCGAGATGCAGTCGAGTTTGGGCAGGACGTGAGCATTTCCTCTCACACCTGCCCATGTAATTTTAATATAATGTGAAATAATTCTTTCCCACCCTTACCCCTCTCCCTCTTTTCTATAACATTTAGTCACACTCCATGAACTGGATGCTCCCCAAAATTTCTCTCCAATACTAATTACATTCAGTTACTTGGAGCGTGATGTAGCTTAGGATAGGTTCATACCGGTATTTGAGAAATAAAGTCATTATCATGCCTCGATGATTTTATGTCTATGTACTTATAAGACACCAAAACCCAATATTTCAAATAAGAATGTAATGGACGACTTTTTTTTCTAGACAAAATAAGGTTGCAGTCAGGTCGCAATCACCTAATTGATGCACTCTTCAATAGTTCTTCATATGCGATGACATAATCACCTGTAAATGAGATCCAAAAAGGTCACCTCTTGCTAATTTTTGCACGTGCTAATAGAAATGTAGTCGATTCTGATTCATATTTGTAATAAACCTATATTGGAAGGAAAGTGCTTTTAAACTTTTTGATGAAAATTATATTGTAATAAGTTCGTAATTTCAGTTAACTTAATACTAATACTTGGGTACTTTCGTGTACTCTGAGTTGTAATCCATGTAACATATTACATCTTTGAAAAAAAAAGGTGCCTTGACCCACTTTTGTGTAAAAAATTAGGTCCATGACAGTTCTTATTTCTATCTGTCAGCATTCAAACTACGACTTCAGAAATACAAATGTACTGCGAAAAGCTTATTCTACCAAAGGCTTCAATCAGATGTGATCAGCATTAAAAACCCAATCTAGTAAAAGATCAGTCAATGATTAATCGTGAACAATGTCCGTGTAATTATCTCATCTGTTTCCAAGACGAAGATCTTTAAGCATAATTTCCCATATGGTCCAGTGTTAAAATTATTTTCGTCAGTGGTGGCCATTTTTGAATTCCAATCGCCACGAAAAAAACCGACTTGGTGAAAGGCAATCCATGATCAATCGTGAACAGTTTTGATTTAATTGTCTCCCTTGATTCCAGAAAGAATATCTGTAAGCACATTTCCCTTTACGTCCATATATTCGTGCCTCGGTTGGGGCCATCTTGGAATTCCGATTAGCGTAAAAAAGATACACTTGGTAAAGGAACGTCCAGTGATCATTCATGAACGGTTCTGGTTTAATTCTCTCAGATTTTTCTAACCAGATCTTCATATTCTTTTCCCATAGGATCTACTGTTAAACTATGTCCCATAGTGGCTCCCATCTTGAATGACGGACCGACTTGTCAGATACAATTTTGAAAGAGGACCATCCAAGGATTATTTGTACCAATTTTGGTTTCATTTGGCTCTGTGGTTCTGACGATTTTTGATTGAATTTACTGCTAAATTACGGCTAATTTGTATAAACGGTCATGGCGGCCATCTTGAATGACCGACTAATTTGTCAGATATAATTTTCAAAAAGAACCATCCAAGGACATGTGTCATTTGGCTCAGTGGTTCTGAAGAAGAAGGTTTTTAAAATTTCAACCGTTTTAGAGAAGTCCGAGACTGGTGGCCATCTTGGATGGAGAGCGGGACTGTCGGATACAATTCTGAAAGGGGACTTCTCGGGGACCATTCCTGCAAAGTTTACTTCTAATGGGTCCAGTGGTTTCAGAGGAGCTGATTGAAATGCGAAAAGCTGACGACGACGACGTTGAGCTGAAAAGGGGAACTCTTCATAAAAAAAAAGGAAGGTCAGACTGTAGTTTCGTATTTTGCAAAGAATTCCATTAGGAATCATCCTTAAAACCTCTCGGGAAGTGTTACATCATTATAAATGCGCAGAATTATCTGAAAAATGGTATCAGAAGCGGTCATGCTATATAATTCTATAGGAGGCTAAATGATATCCTTTTCTTAATCCAACTATCTGAGAAATGTTTATTGTAACCAATTCCGCAGACGTATTTGTCGTCTGTTGTATTCTCTGAAAAAAATTGCCGTTTAATTCCATAT